>PITA01003018.1:11721-147521 GCA_004023965.1 Spilogale gracilis | reverse complement strand
TATGGCCCTTCTTTTCACTACATCTGTATCTTTGGGGTAAATGCCCAGTAGTGCAATTGCAGGGTCATAGGGTAGCTCTATCTTTAATTTTTTAAGGAATCTCCACACTGTTTTCCAAAGCGGCTGCACCAGTTTACATTCTCACCAACAGTGTAAGAGGGTTCCCCTTTCTCCGCAGCCTCTCCAACACTTGTTGTTTCCTGTCTTGTTAATTTTGGCCTTTCTGACTGGTGTAAGGTGGTATCTCAGTGTGGTTTTGATTTGAATTTCCCTGATAGCAAGTGACGCTGAACATTTTTTCATGTGTCTGTTAGCCGTTTGTATATCTTCTATGGAGAAGTGCCTCTTCATGTCTCTTGCCCATTTTTTGACGTGTTCATCTTCTTTTTGGGTGTTGAGTTTGAGTAGTTCTTTATAGATCTTGGATACCAGCCCTTTGTCTGTAGTGTCATTTGCAAATATCTTCTCCCATTCTGTGGGTTGCCTCTTTGTTTTGTTGATTGTTTCCTTTGCTGGATAGTACAAAATATTTTAGGCTCATCTTGCATATTTCATGCCCCAGTCCTACAATTAGCCATTTCTCCAAGGATCCCTAGCTCCTTTTTTGGGAAAATAATGCAAACACAGATATCTCGGTACTAGATGTGTTCATTGCTACTGAGGAGTTGTTGCTTCTGGCCTCTGGATTATTATCATTTTTAGAGTAAAAGATATATAATTTTTTATTATAATAGTGGAATGTGCTTTTGTTTTGAATAGTAAAGTGTCACAGAACTCAACAGGCTAGAACCTCTAGAGCCCCCCTAGGGGTCTCCTTAGCTCCCCTTTTCCACCCCATCATCTATTCTTTCAGCTAATCTTGTCAGATCCACGTGCAGAGTCTGTCCTGACTGTCATCCTGGCTGCCACCTCCACCATCCCTGCTCTGGCCTAAAGCCTTTCTCATGAATCTTTCTGATCCTGGCACTAGACACCAAACCAGTCTCCTATATCCTTCTGGACTGAGCTTCCTTTCCTCATCAGGACCTTTTCCACTCCATAGCCAGTGATAGGCCCAGGATTTTTGTTTTAATTCTTAACTTATTTTCTTCCCCTTGACTCTGAATTACTATTATTTTTTAAAGTAGGCTCCATGCCTAACGTTGTACCCAACAGAGGGCTTGAATTTGCAATCCTAAGATTGAGACCTGAGCTGAGCTAAGAGCAGAGGCTCAACTGACAGAACCACCCATCCCCCCCAACCCTGAAATTTTTTTTTTTTTAATATTTTATTTATGTGAAAGAGAGAAACATAGTCAGAGAGGGAACACAAGCAGGGGGAGTGAGATAGGGAGAAGCAGGCTTCCCACCGAGCAGGCAGCCCGATGCAGGGCTCAATCCCAGGACTTCAGGATCATGACCTGAGCTGAAGGCAGAGGGTCAGCCACTGAGCCACCCAGGTGCCCCTTAACCCTGAATTTTTTTTTTTTAACCCTGAATTTTTAAAAAACTTTTTTGATAATGATTTTCATGATAGTTTATAGTTGTAAGACATTAATTGATTAGAGAGAGCAAAGATGCTACTCTTTTTTTTTTTTTTAAAGATTTTATTTTATTTATTTGATAGAGAGAAACACAGCCAGAGAGGGAACACAAGCAAAGGGAGTGAGAGATGGAGAAGCGGGCTTCCTGCTGAGCAGGCAGCCCTATGTGGGGCTCGATCCCAGGTCTCCGGGATCATGACCCGAGCTGAAGGCAGTCGCTTAACCAACTGAGCCACCCAGGCGCCCCAAAGATTCTACTCTTAAAAAAATTTTTTTTTAAAGATCTTCTTTATTTGAGAAACAGAGAGAGAATAGGAGTAGAGGGAGGGGCATGGGGAGAAGCAGTCTCTCAGATGAGCAGGGAGCCAGGACCCTGGGATCAAGACCTGAGCCGAAGGCAGATGCTTAACTGAGCCACCCAGGTGCCAGTCTCTTTTATTTAAAAAAAAAAAATTTTTTTTTAAAGATTTTATTTATTTGACAGAGAGAAACACAGCCAGAGAGGGAACACAAGCAGGGGCAGTGAGAGAGGGAGAAGCAGGCCCCCCGCCAAGCAGGGAGCCCAATGTGGGACTCGATCCCGGGTCTCCGGGATCATGACCTGAGCTGAAGGCAGTTGCTTAACCAGCTGAGCCACCCAGGTGCCCCAATTTTTTAAAAACCTTTTAGGGGCCTCTGAGTGGCTCAGGCTTAGGTCATGATCCTGGAGTCCTGAGATCAAGCCCTGCATTGGGCTCCCTGCTCAGCGGGAAGCCTGCTTCTCCCTCTCCCACTGCCGCCTCCTCCTCTTGTGTTCCCTCTCTGGCTGTGTTTCTCTCTGTCAAATAAATAAAATCTTTAAGGAAAAAAATTTTTTTAAAGGTATAATTTATATTAGAGTGCACAGATTTTAAGTGGGTACCTTGATGAGCTTTTATACATGGATACATGTGTGTAACCACCACTCAGATCAAGATCTAGACACGTTCCCACACTCAGTCACACAGCTTGCTCCATCCCCAAGGAAAGCATTATTTGTGGTCCTGCATTTCACGTGAGACCCATCAGCATGTTGAGTGTATTATCTTGCTGTAATCAACTGCCTGGCTGGAGAATGTGGAGAATCTGATGTACCTAGTGTTCAGGTTTATCCAGGCAGGTATGATGGAGGCAGAGAGGGTCCAGGGTATATGGGAAGGAGGTGAGATCAAAGGACAAGATTTCCAGGATGGGAGTGAGGGTGAGAGCAGGCAGAAGGGACAGTGTGAGCAAAAGTCTTCAGGGCTAAAGGAATTTGATGTATTCTTAGAATCCAGAGAGGGAGCACATCAGGAGTACTGGGAGATTGGGCTAAAAAGGGAGATGTTAATCAGGAGAGAGAGAGTTATAGTTCCCTCTTAGGAACAGAAAAGTGGTGGTGTTTATTCAGTCACTAGAGGGGCATAGGTTCGGTTGTTGTACTGACTATTCAGTTGTGTCTGATGAGAAATGATTTGGATGGAGGGGAGAGATGAATTTAAGACATTTCTGGAGTTAGAAGTGTCAGATGTTGACTAATGGAGGTAGTGAAGGGGTAAGGAAAGAGTTAAGGCATCTAAAACTGCACAGTTTTTCTGCAGCTTAATAGTCAGCCTTTTGTTTTTCACTAAATACAACTTCCATTTCCATCCTCTCTCCAGCAAAGGCTGGGGACGGCTTCGAATGTTACTTTTGTGCATAGAACTCTTGGTTCTGGTGTGTGCACTGAGCCAGGAATAGAGGCGCACTCTGATTCTTGAAGTAAATGCGTGGATATTTGCAGAAAGGCTGTTTTTATGTATAGTAAGAATGTCGAAGCAGACTGAATGCCCAATGCCTGGGGAAAAGTTTAGGTAGATTTTGGGCTAGCCATCAGGTAGATTATTAGGTGGCCAAGATGAAAGACACATTTATGGACCTGGGTCACTACAAGAATATTTATATTTGAAGTCAAATTAAGAGCTGAAGACTCCTCACTGGGTTTAGTGAGAAGATCTAGATACTGATCTTGCTTACATCTTTTCCTGGTCACTCTTTTGAACCTCCATTTCCATAGATGTAAAGTGGGTGTGGTGATAATGACAACTGCTTAAGTGCTCATGAGATTGTGATAAAGATCCAGTGAGATCCATATGTAATGGGAGTTCTAACCCCCACAGTCAGTGGCACACACTGGTTATTAATAGCCCTGTGAGTGAGCACTGACCACTTGGAGTGAGAAATCAGAGGGAAATTTTTATCCTTTCTGGTCCCCTTTTTTTCCCCCTCTGTAATATTTCTTCAGTTTGTATTTCTGGTATGTGTGGGGGACCAAACAGATTCCTGCCAAGCACTGTCTAGCTGCTCTAATTTAAGCATGTGCATAGTGTGTGGGGTTGGGCAACTTAATTTTACTCATAAGCAGCCAAGACTGAGCAGCAAATCTTCCAGGATTTGAAGTCACTTACTGTGGATAAGCCAATATTGTCTCCCTGTGTTAGATCTAGACTGTTCTCTGCCTTTCTGGACATGTACATGGCATTATTCTCTCTCATTTGGTGTGAGTGTCCCTCTCCCCAGTCCTCTTTTCCTTGGTGGAGCCCTCGGGTAGGTTGGCTTATCTGGTAGCTTAGAGCAGTTTTTCTCAAACTCAGAAATGTGAGGACTGGCACCTCTAACCTGTATACTGCCTATGGATCCCACTTTTACTAGCATTGGAGCAAAATGATACTATGTCAGCTCTGATAAAGATGGTCCCGATTATAGAGAAGCACGTAAAACATTTTTCATGGAGACCTTGTGGACTGCTAGCTCTGTGTTCACCAACACCCAGTGGTCCATGGACTGCTGTTGGGAATGCTGTGGGGAAACAGTTATTTAGGGCCCAGCTGCCCATTCATACAACAGGTATGGAATCCATGAAGTTCCTGTGTAGCTTTCTGCATGGAATTACTGTTTGTTTTCTCACCTTCAGTTTTCTGCACTACTTTGTCCTCTTTTGTGCTTCCCTTACTCTGTACTGATGCTGATTTATTCGTATTGCACCCTCAGAAACACTCTCTAGCCTCACTGTTCTTCTCCATCACCTGGAAAATGCCTCTTCATCTTTTAGAATTAAAATCAAGTGTCTCCTCTTCAGTAGCATTATCTTGAGATCCTTCTCCTCCCACTTCTTGCTTGGCCTCTTCATTCTCCCTTGGCCCTGGAACTAGTCTTAGGTAGTCTTCTGTTGTTGGACCTGTGATACTTTATTATCATTGCTTGGGCGTATAGACACATGTTTATTCTTCTGACCGTTGTTCAGTGACTACAAGACAGATACCGTTAGAGGTTTCTTTAGTCTCTTAATGAAGCAGGTCATAAACATAAACAAGTAAATGGAGAAACAAAGGAAATAATTATAGACGGGTAAGTGCTATGAAGAAAGCAAGTGGGGGGCTACTTGAGATACTATAGTCAGGGATTCTGAGGCTACAGAAGGGTAAAGCTCTTGCCTGGGAAGAGTGGGCAGGGAGAAATGTTTCAAATAAAAGGAGCAGACTGGGCATGAGAAGGTATGTGGTATGTCTGAAGAAATGAAAGGTCCAGTGTGTCTTACAACATAGAGTCTGTTCCTCTGCCAGCTGCTGTGATCACACATCTTCATAGATTTGGCTCTCTATTTCCAAACCCTGGCATACTTCCTGTCCCAGAGTCGGACTCAGAAAGTATCTGTTGGATTGATGAATTTCTTTCTTTTCTTTTTCTTTTTTTTGGTCCATTCTCCTTGTCCTTTTATGTTTGATTGGCTACACTGGCCTTCTGTGGCTTCTTGGTTGGCTTAGTGGACAGTTATACCCCTTGCTTAAAATAAGGTCACTGTAGTAACCTAATTTACTATGAAGTTTAGGTTATTTGTCCATATTTTGGAAAAATATGAGTTTTGAATACTTCTGGTCTGTAGAAGAAAGCTGTTTTGTAACTAATTTTTTCTTGGTGCTGTGGTCAATTCCTTTCAATATGACAATTATTTTTTTAATTCAAAGATTTACTTATTTATTTGAGAGAGAGAGTGTGCATGCATGAGCGGGGGGCAGGGGAAGGGCAGAGGGGGAGGGAGAGGGAGAGCATTTCAAACAGACTCCCTGCTGAGTGCAGAGTCTGACATGCGGTTCGATCTCATGACCCTGAGATCATGACCTGAGCCAAAACCACGAGTTGGACACTCAACTGACTGAACCACTCAGGCACCCCCAATTTGACAATTCTTGTATGGGGATCTTTTTGTCTTTTAACATCTGCAACATGGATATCATTGGTTTATTTTGGTGGTTCACCTTGATTTTTTTTTTTTTTTTTAAGATTTTATTTATTTGACAGAGAGAAACACAGCCAGAGAGGGAACACAAGCAGGGGGAGTGAGAGAGGGAGAAGTAGTCTTCCTGCCGAGCAGGGAGCCCGATGTGGGACTCGATCCCGGGTCTCTGGGATCATGACCTGAGCCGAAGGCAGTCACTTAACCAACTGAGCCACCCAGGTGCCCCGGTTCACCTTGATTTATGTGTATATTCCTATTGCTGTTTTGTTGTTCTATGTATTCATAATCAAATTTTATTTTTAAAAAAGTGTTTTAAAGATTTTATTCGTCAGAAAGAATACGCAAGCAGGAGGAGCAGCAGGCAGAGGGAGTGGGAGAAGCAGGCTGAGCAAGGATCCTGATGCAGGACTTGATCCCAGGACCCCTGGAATCATGACCTGAGCCGAAGGTAGACACTTAACTGACTGAGCCGCCCAGGTATCCAATCAAATCTTTTTAAAAAGTACATTTGGGGGCACCTTGGTGGCTCAGTAGGTTGAACATCCAACTCTTGATTTCATCTTGGGTACTGGTCTCAGGGTTGTGGGATTGAGCCCTATGTCAGGGCTCAGTGTGGAGTCTGCTTGGGATTCTCTGTCTCCACCCCTTCCCCCCCCATCATGTGCACGCTTGTGCTCTCTCTCTCACTCTTTTAACTAAATAAATAAACAGAATAGTAAAAAAAAAAAACAAACCCAAAAATGTAGGCACCTGGCTGGTTCAATTGGTGGAGCATGTGATTCTGATCTCAGGGTTGTGAGTTTAAGCTTTACGTTGGGTGTAGAGAATGCTTAAAAATAAAATCTTTTGGGCGCCTGGGTGGCTCAGTTGGTTGAGCGACTGCCTTCGGCTCAGGTCATGATCCCGGAGACTCAGGATCGAGTCCCACGTCGGGCTCCCTGCTCAGCGGGAAGCCTGCTTCTCCCTCACTCACTCCCCCTGCTTGTGTTCCCTCTCTGGCTGCATTTCTCTCTGTCAAATAAATAAAATCTTAAAAAACAACAACAACAACAAAAAACAACTTTAAAAAAATAATTTTTTTTTTTTTTTTTTAAGATTTTAAAAATTTACTTATTTGACAGAGAGTGAGATCATAAGTAGGCACAGAGGCAGGCAGAGAGAGAGGAGGAAGCAGGCTCCCCGCCAAGCAGAGAACCCGAAGTGGGCATCGATCCCAGGACCCTGAGATCATGACTTGAGCCGAAGACAGAGGCCTAACCCACTGAGCCACTCAGGCGCCTTTAAAAATAAAATCTTTAAAAAAGTACATTTGATGAATATTTATTGAATGCCTATGCATTCAATATGCAGAATACTCTGAAAGAAATTCAGACATTTGGTAAGTACCTCTTCATCTTTCAAGGTTTAGCCCAGTGCTAAGTTGTTGTCTTTAAAGCTGCTTTCCTAACCCTCCAGTACCTGATGAAAAAGTTTGAAGTGGACTTATACTCATTTGCTGCCGCTGAGGAAGGTGAGCAAAAGTACTTTTAGGTAAATTAAGGAAGAGACTGGGAGTTGAGTGGTTAGAAATGTACTTTTGAAAGAGAAGGGGGGCGCCTGGGTGGCTCAGTGGGTTAAAGCCTCTGCCTTCGGCTCAGGTCATGATCTCAGGGTCCTGGGATCGAGGCCCGCATCAGGCTCTCTGCTCGGCAGGGAGCCTGCTCCCTCCTCCCTCTCTACCTGCCCCTCTGCCTACTTGTGATCTCTCTCTCTGTCAAATAAATAAATAAAATCTTAAAAAAAAAAAAAGAAAGAGAAGGGTGCAGGGGCCCTGGGTAACTCAATCCGTTAGACGGCTGACTCTTAATTTTGGCTTAGGTCATGATTTCAGGGTCCTGGGATTGGGCTCCTCATCATCCTGCACACTCAGTGCAGAGTCTGCTTTCTTTCTCCCTCCCCCTACCCTTCTACTTCCCCACCCCCTGTCCCACCCACTTGCCCACTTTTGTGCTGTCTCTCTCAAAAAATCAATAAAATCTTTTAAAAAAAAGAGAGAGGGGCGCCTTGGTGGCTCAGTTGTTAAGTGTCTGCCTTCAGCTCAGGTCATGATCCCAGAGTCCTGGGATTGAGCCCCACGTCGGGCTCCCTCCTTGGTGGGAAGTCTACTTCTCCCTCCCCCACTCTCCCTACTTGTATTCCCTCTCTTGCTGTGTCTTTCTCTGTCAAATAAATAAAATCTTTAAATTATATATATATAAATAAAATAAAAAGAGAGAGAGAGGGCTCGGGGGCACCTGGCTGACTCTTTGGGGGTATGTGACTCTTGATTTCAGGGTCATGAGTTTGAGGCCCACTTTCGGGGTATAAAAATAAAAAATCTTTACAAAAGATTAAAAAAAAAAGTCCACTCAAGCGCTTTAGAAAGGAGGTTAGGGGAGAACATGCAGAAGCTTAGTCTCTAGCCCAGTCATGCCATAGGAAATATTCTCTTTTCTTTCTGGTTCTGGTTATAGGATATAGATAGGTCAGAAAATTCTAGACCAGATACTTCTTTACTCTTTTTTTTCTCAGAGATCTAGAATGTTCTTGGTCTTTTTGTAGAGATGGATGGTGAATTCCAAGGAACCCACCATGCATCTCTTTGGGCCCTTGCCACTCTAGAAGCCCTGATGTTTGGCCATCTCTTTTGAAACTCCAGGACCTAGTCATTTGTCTCATATATAAATTTATGGGTCACCTGGGTGCCTCAGTCAGTTGAGAATCTGATTCTTGGTTTTCACTCAGGTTGTGATCTCAGGGTCCTGTGATCAAGCCTTGCATTAACTTAACACCCAGTGCAGGGTTTGCTTGAGTTTCTTTTCCCTCTTTTCTTGCCCCTCTCCAATGCAGTTGCTTTCTCTCAAATAAGTAAATAAATCTTAAAAAAAAAAAAGAATATAAATTTAGGAGCATTTATTGAATAATGGAATCAATCGGGAGTAGTTTCTGCCCTGTAAAGTGCTTAACATGTAGTGTTTGTATTTGCCATTTAAATATCCTGTTTGTGGGATGCCTGGGTGGCTTAGTCAGTTAAGCTCTTGCCGTCATTCAACTCAGGACATGATCCCAGAGTCATGGGATCAAGTCCTGCAGTGGGCTCCTTGCTCACTGGGGAGCCTGCTTTTCCCCTCTGCCTACTGCTCCCCCTGCTGTGTTCTCTCTCTCTCTCTCTCTCTCTCTCTCTATCTCTCTCTCTCACACACACACACACACACACAAATAAAACTACTAAAAACCATCCTGTTTGTGAGTTGAGTGTGAAATGTTTTTATTGAATCTTGAGCTCTTCTAAGTAGAATTGTTGAACATTTAGGGGCGCCTGGGTGACTCAGTTGGTTAAGCGACTGCCTTCGGCTCAGGTCATGATCCTGGAGACCGGGGATCAAGCCCCACATTGGGCTCCCTGCTTGGCAGGAAGCCTGCTTCTCCCTCTCTCACTCCCTCTGCTTGTGTTCCCTCTCTGGCTGTGTTTCTCTCTGTCAGATAAATAAAATCTTTAAAAAAAAAAAAGAATTGTTCAACATTTAAATTGTATCTGATGATCATTTCAAACTCTCTTATTCAGGCAAAATTAATTCAAGAAGAGGTAGAAAACATGACCAGATTATTAACCATAGAAGTGATGGAAAAGGTAGATAAAGAATTATTTTGCAAAGGTCTCAGAGTAGGCAGTTAAATAGAAAATGAAGTCAAGCATTTTATGTACTTTATATGAGGTTAAAATAGCCCTAAAAAATGGGCAGGAAAGATATAATTACGAGGAAACTTGGACAAATCTTACTTATAAAAGAGACGTAAAACTTGTCAGTAAAATCTAGAACACCAAAGAGACACTTTTTAAATGAATGACACATGCAACCAAATATGATACATTTTAGCAGGATAATGATAACTTAGGAAATCTATTCTATTTTTAAAATATTTTTACTTATATTTATTTGACACAGACACAGCGTGAGAGGGAGCACAAGCAGGGGGAGTGGGAGAGGGAGAAGCAGGCTTATCAGAAGCCTGGAACGGATCCCAATCCCAGGACTCTGGGATCATGACCTAAGCCGAAGGCAGATGGTTAACGACTGAGCCACCCAGGTGCCCCGAGTAGAGAGAGTCTTTTATTTATTTATTATTTATTTATTAACATATAATGTATTATTTGCTGCAGGGGTACAGGTCTGAATCCTCAATCCTTCACAATTCACAACATTCACCATAGCACATACCTCCCCAGTGTCCACAACCCAGTCATCCTATCTCTCCCTCCCTTCTCCCCAGAAACCGTCAGTTTGTTTCCTGAGATTAAGAGTCCTTATAGTTTGTCTCCCTCCCTGGTCCCATTTTGTTTCATTTTTTTCCCTCCCTACCCCCACGGCTCCTTGCCCTGCCTCTCAAATTCCTCATACCAGAGAGATCATATGATAATTGCCTTTCTCTGATTGACTTATTTTGCTTAGTACAATACACTCCAGTTCCATCCACATTATTGCAAATGGCAGGATTCCCTTTTTTTTAAAAAAAAATATTTTATTTATTTATTGAGAGAGTGTGTGAGTGAGAAGGAGACAGCACGAGGGAGGAGAAGGTCAGAGGAAGAAGCAGACTCCCCATGGAGCTGGGATCCCAATGTGGGACTCGATCCTGGGAGTCCAGGATCATGACCTGAGCTGAAGGCAGTGGTGTAACCAACTGAGCCACCCAGGTGCCCCAAGGATCCCCCTTTTTGATGGTTGCATAGTATTCCTTTGTATATAGATATCACATCATCTTTATCCATTCATCTGTTGATGGACATCTGGGCTCTTTCCATAGTTTGGCTATTGTGAACATTGCTGCTATAAACATTCAGGTGCATGTTCCCCTTCGGATCACTAATTTGTATCTTTAGGGTAAATACCCAGTACTGCGATTGCTGGGTCATAGGGCAGCTCTATTTTCAATTTTTTAAAAAAAATATTTTATTTATTTATTTGACCCAGAGAGAGATCACAAGTAGGCAGAGACGCAGGCAGAGAGAGAGGAGGGGGAAGCAGGCTCCCTGCCGAGCAGAGAGCCTGATTCGGGCCTCGATCTCAGGACCCTGAGATCATAACCTGAGCTGAAAGCAGAGGCTTTAACCCACTGAGTCACCCAGGTGCCCTCAGTTTTTTTTTTTTTTTAAGATTTTATTTATTCATTTGACAGAGAGAAATACAGCTGGAGAGGGAACACAAGCAGAGGGACTGAGAGAGGGAGAAGCAGGCTTCCCGCCGAGCAGGAAGCCCGATGTGGGGCTTGATCCCGGGTCTCCAGGATCATGACCTGAGCTGAAAGCAGTTGCTCAACCAACTGAGCCACCCAGGCGCCCCTATTTTCAATTTTTTGAGGAACCTCCGTACTGTTTTCCAGAGTGGCTGCACCAGCTTGCATTCCCACCAAGAGCATAGGAGGGTTCCCCTTCCTGCGCATCCTCGTCAACACCTGTCATTTCCTGACTTGTTAATTTTAGCCATTCTGACTGGTGTGAGGTGGTCTCTCATTGTGGTTTTGATTTGTATTTCCCTGATGCTGAGTGATGTTGAGCACTTTTTCATGTGTCTGTTGGCCATTTGGATGTCGTCTTTGCAGAAATGTCTGTTCACGTTTTCCCATTCTTGTTTGGATTATTTGTTCTTTGGGTGTGGCGTTTGATAAGTTCTTTATAAATTTTGGATACTAGCCCTTTATCTGATATGTCATTTGCAGATATCTTCTCCCATTCCTTTCAGTTGTTCTTTTGGTTTTGTTTACTGTTTCCTTTGCTGTGCAAAAGCTTTTGATCTTGATGAAGTCTTGGTAGTCATTTTAGGGCTGAGAGTATCTTAAGGAGATTCTGTGCTGAGCTAGGAGCTTGATATGGTGCTCCATCTCACAACTCTTGAGATGATGACCAGAGCCGAAACCAAGAGTGGGTTGCTCAGTCAACTGAGTCACCCAGGCACTCTTCTCTCTCTCTCCTTTTTTCTTTTCTTTCTTTCTTTCTTTTTTTTTTTTTAAGATTTTATTTATTTGACATAGAGAAACACAGCTAAAGAGGGAACACAAGCAGGGGGAGTGTGAGAGGGAGAAGCAGGCTTCCTACAGAGCAGGAGGCCCCATGTGGGTCTTGAACCATGGACTTCAGGATCATGACCTGAGCCGAAAGCAGACACTTAATAACTGAGCCACCCACGTGCCCCCCTTTTAATAACTGCATAATATTTTATTTTGGGGATGTGACAAGCGGCATAAAAATCCCCAAACCATGAAGCTGTTGGTTGAATGTCGCGTTCCCCGCCAGCAGAGAAGACGCAACACACGGGTCAACGTTGAAGCTCCCCTTTATTCTCTGGTTCCTCCCTCTCTCGTCTCTCCTCTCTCGTCGTCTCCTGATGTCTTCCCATCGTCTCCTTTCCCGCCTCGCGGCCTCTCGCGGCCTCTCGCGGCCTCTCGCGGCCTCTCGCGGCCTCTCGCGGCCTCTCGCGGCCTCTCGCGGCCTCTCGCGGCCTCTCCTGGCCTCTCCTCCTCGCCATCTCCCCCGCCTCTGGTAGTCCTCTGCCTCTCGTCTCCCCTCAGGAAGCTTTCTAGCCCCCTTTTATATAGTATCCCAGCCAATCAGAGAGGAGATCACATGGGGCGTGGACTGCACGGCGAGCAGGCATTGGTGGAGTCCGGTGATCACGCACTGAGCACGGACCCACGTATGAGGCGTGCAGTCACGTGATCTTCAGGGCGGGCGCTTCCTGGAGCTGCTTCATGGGCTTGGCGCCATAGCCTCGGCAGCAGCGCTGCCGGCGTCTGCTGTGGAGCTCTCCACAGCAGTCGCAGCGCCATCTATGGGGCGTGCCCCCGACAGCTCCCCCTTTTTTATTTATTTGTATGGACAGGGGACCGTGCCTGTCTTAGGTCGGGATGATCAACTCTCGTCCTTACCCGTCATTGAAGACTGCAGAGCATGCTGCAGCTCCTGTCTTAGGTTGGCACGCGGTTATCATCCTCGTTGCCCGTCATTGACTACCGGTCCAGCATGCTAAGCCATACCTGGGGTGAGCTTCCATGCTTTATAGCGAGCAACGCCTGATGCACGGCCTCTCGGTCTCTAGACATTGTGCGTTGGAGGGCCCTTATCCAACGCACCGCCAGGACGAGGGCGAAAAGCACAATACAGCCAAGCGCTATGGTCCCAAACCAGGACTTTCCAAAGGACACCATTGCCTGCTGGCCATGCAGAAACTGGGACGCGGCGAGGGGATTGACTCCTGCGGCATTCTCCAAATGGAGGGAGGTTGTCAGATTGTGGAATTTCGCGGTCCAGGTACCGTTGAGCATCTGGGACAGCTGCCGGGAGAGGTTTGTTGCTCGAAAGAGATTAGAATACAAGTTAGAGGTTATACATAAACCTGTTAGGGATTAGATACAGCTGGAGGAGGCCATTTGTGCTATTAGGTAACAAGGGTTGGTCTGGATCTCTACGTACTATCTGGCATGACTCTAATTGTTGTTGTAATAGTTTCCCTGGCCTTTGGTGTAAAATACCTTTTAGAATTTAAGTTTGAATCGCTAACGGTAAGGCAGCTCTGTACCAGAGCCCATATAGCCATAGTACCTGTTGGTAAGGGCTGCTGAGCATCAGCCTTTCTCAGGTCTTTTCCCAAATGCTCCCATTGTGGAACATTTAAGAGCCCCTCATCTAAAAACCAGGGGGCCTGATGTTCTGTTGCTCTCAGAAATACTCGAGCAGTTTGGGCCTTTAGGGGGGTCCCGTTAGCTTTTAAAAGCGCCCGCAGGGGGCTCTCCATACGGAGTCTAGAAATTTCTGATCCCATGGTTTCCCTTTCTCCTTTGTAGTCGCGACTCGCGAACGTGCAGCTGCTATTCCTTTGTGGTTGCTATAAAGCAAGCTTTCCTTTACCTTTGTGGTCGCCGTCTGGCGAACTTATACCTTTTTTACCTTTGTGGTCGCCGTCTGGCGAACCTTATACCTTTTTTACCTTTGTGGTCGCCGTCTGGTGAACTTATACCTTTTTTACCTTTGTGGTTGCCTATAGGCAAACGTTATTATGCTGTAGCCCTTTGTAGTCGCTCTCTGGCGAACTTATACTTTCTTTACCCTTGTGGTCGCCGTCTGGCGAACTTATACTTTCTTTACCTTTGTGGCGTGCCCCCGACAGTTGAAAGTCTGCTCATTATATACCTCTCAGAACTTTTCTTTTTTTTTTTTTTAAAGATTTTATTTATTTGACAGAGAGAAACACAGCCAGAGAGGGAACACAAGCAGGGGGAGTGAGAGAGGGAGAAGCAGGCCTCTCGCCAAGCAGAAAGCCCGATGTGGGACTCGATCCCGGGTCTCCGGGATCATGACCCGAGCCGAAGGCAGTCACCCAACCAACTGAGCCACCCAGGCGCCCCGGATAACTTTTCGTTTTTAAGTATTTATTTTTAGGGGACTTGGGTTGCTCAGTTGGTTGTATGTCTGACTCTTTTTTTTTTTTTAAAGATTTTATTTATTTGACAGAGCGAAACACAGCCAGAGAGGGAACACAAGCAGGGGGAGTGAGAGAGGGAGAAGCAGGCTTCCCATTGAGCAGGAAGCCCGATGTGGGACTCCATCCCAGGGCCTCCGGGATCATGACCTGAGCTGAAGGCAGTCGCTTAACCAACTGAGCCACCTGGGTGCTCCGTATGTCTGACTGTTAATCTCATCTCAGTTCTCAATCTCTGGGTCATGAGTTCAGGCTTTACAGTAATGGGCATGGAGCCCACTTTTTAAAAAAAGTATTTATTTTTCCTTATGCAAGTATTATGTGACTAAATCCTTGTAAAAATTGAAACTACAGGGGTGCCTGGGTGGTTTAGTCAGTTAAGTTTTTGACTCTTGGTTTTGGCTTGAGTCCTGATCTCTGAGTTGTGGGATGTAGCTCTGAGACTGGCTCCACACTCAGAATGGAGTCTGCTGGTTTCTCTCCTTCTGCTCCTTCCCCTGCTTGTACTCTTTCTCTCTCTGTCTCAAAAAATAAATAAAATCTTAAAAAAAAAAATTCAATCTAAGTCTTTTGGCCATTTCCAGTACCTTTTCCCTTCCTAGAGCTTACTTTAGTTGTTAGTTTGGTATTTGATATTTGTACCTTTCTGGCTAGTATTTCCATTAGAAATGTGACTCCCAGCTGCAGTTTGGAAACTAGTCTCATCAGTCGTGGCTGTTAGTCAGTTACATTTGGAGTTGGAAACTCTCCTTTTTTCTGTTTATACAGATTCCATTCACAAAGCCTTTTTTTGTTAACCTTGTGGCATCTTCTCCAGGCTAATGGTTGTCCAAATATTTAGGTTGCACCAGATAAAATTATTGTTTTTGTAGGTAAAAAGTAGTTATCATTGGTTTTATGTAGTTTTACCTAATAGTTTCAAAACTTATTGGTTCATGTGTCTGATTCTCCTCAAGGACAGGAGCCAGAACACATACGTTTTATAATCCCTTTCAGGGCCTGGAATTGACTGGGCAGGTCAAAGTCACCTAATAAAGTTCTGTTGACTTAAAAGCTGAGCTGTTTTTCAAGGCAACTTGCAGTTTTGATCCACCAAATCTTCCTTCTTCTCTGAAATGCAGTTGGGTTTCCCCATCCTCCATGAGTGCCTTGCATCCTTGTACACTTCAGGAAAGTAGGGAAAACTGCCTTTCCTTCGGAAATCTTGCTTACCCCTTGGTTACTGTTGACCCTTCTGAAGAGGTTTTTGTAGTATGCAGACAATAGGGTGCCTATGCCCTGTGAAGTTATTTGAGCAAGGAAGGGCTTTGGGCTAGCCAAGGACTGACTTATTGGTCCTTCTTCAGACTCCTGAGTATATGCATTGGAGTTGCTAGCCTAGGAATTTGGAATTGATTCTGTGGATCTGGACTCACCAAACTGTTAGAAGGCACTGACCAGTGCAAAGTCAAAATAATTTGGGGTTTGTCCTGAGGTTGCAGACTTTTTATTTTGCCAAGTTATTTAAAATAAATATCTAATTATATATTTTTATAGTTAATACATGCTCATGGTACAACACTCAAAACATACAAAAAGATATACATTGAATAAAATAAGTCTCATACTTCTCTCCAGTTCCTTAACTATCCAGTTCCCCTCCCAAGAGGCAATCCGGGTTGCTTGATCATCCTTCCAGAGATAGCCCACGCATATAAAAACAGGTACGGATGTATTGGCTCTCTCCTCTCCCACAAATAAATGGTAGTTTATTCAGTACCATTTTCATCTTTAGTTGTTTTTTTTCCCCACTTTTAGAGATGTTTTAAAGTCAGTACATAGAGAGCTGACTTAATCTTTTTTAATGGCTCCATAATATTAGTAAGAGTATTAAAAACAAAGTTACTACTGTTTTGATTTAGAAAGTATTTATGCACCAAAAATTTAGAGAGAATGTGATTTAGTATAAAGAAAAATTCTGCAAATTAAATAAATTCATTTCTTTGAAAAATTAATTCCATGTTTTGGTTCAAAGACTTGTGTTTGAAAACTGTTGCTAGGGATAGTAAATCATTAAAGAAAGGGCTTTTGAACAGGAATGTCTTAGGTCAGAGTTTGTTATTTTAGTGAGGCTCGCTAGTCTTCTGGTAGACTGAAGAAATGAGAAGGCAAGAGGAATATATATATTAATGATTTATTTATTTGAGAGAGAGAGTGCACAGGGAGGGGTTTGGAGGGAGGAGCACAGAGAGAGGGAGGAGCAGATGCAGGGAGTCTGATGCAGGACTCAATTCCAGTACCTTGGGATCATGAGCTGAGCTGAAGTTAGACATTTAACTGAGTGAGCCCAGGCACTCCCGGCAAGAGGAATATAATTGATATACCCATGTTCTTCTCCCTGTTTTGTTTTGTTTTTTTCTTTTTTTAAGACTTCATTTTTAAATGATCTCTGCACCCAATGTGGGGCTCAAACTCACAATCCCAAGATTATGAGTCCCATGTGCCACCAACTGAGCGAGCTAGGTGTCCCTCCTTCTCTGTGTTTTATAGAGAGGAATAGGTTTAGGGAATCCTTTTGTCTCCTATGATTGTACCTCACAGTTCATCAGATCATACAATTAGCTAGTCTGCTGTCAGGATATCTTGTTTGTAGCAGCTGTATGTCAGTTGTATTGAAGTAGGGACACTAGTTTCAAGGTTGTTTATTCCTTCTGTTAACATTTTTTTGAGCACTTAATGTATGTATAGTACTATTCAGAATTTTGAAAAGCATCGCCTGTCAGTTCCATGTGAGAAATACCCACACAAAGTGATGGGGGCCTGAACTTGGAGAGTGACTCAAATTGGAATGGGTAGCTAGAGTTGAGGAGCTTTGGGATTGAGGAATTGACAGGACACTTGACCTTCTGGAAGAATAGAGAAAGCAGAATTCATTTGCTTAACATTTATTGAATGCCCAGTATCTGCAAACTACTGTGATAGGTTAAATGGTAAGGAAATTAGAGGCTACTAGTGTAGGATTGAAGAGAACATAGTGTACAGACACAAGGAAGCAGGCATGTTTAAGGTAGCACCTGTTTATTAGGTTGGTGGGATGCTAGATGATTGATATAAGAAAGGCCAAAAATGGTACAAATCCAAGTTATAGGGAGAAAATACAGAAAAAATCTGAACTTTTCAAATCTTGAACAGCAATTTAATTAATACAAGTGTATTTAAGAGAACAATTGTAAATAATATTTTTCTTTATTGTTGACCATTTATTTATTTTTGGAATGAGCAACATAGTAATACGGTTGAAAAATAAAGAGCATTAAAAGGTACACTACAAAAAGTCTCACTCCCACTTTCGCTCCTCCCCTTCCCCATACTCAGTTCCCCTCTTGTGTCAGTTAGGTATTAATGCTGGAAACAGAAACCACCCTGCGTACTTCAACCACAAAAGGATTTAACACAAGAACATTGGGTATTTACACAATCGTTGGAAGTGTTGGAGGAGTGGGACTCACAGTTGCTGCCCTTAAGTATCAATGTAAAGGACCCACTGCTGGAGCTGTGTTTTGGAGGTCAGGAGTTCACTACTGCCAGTGCTACTGCCACCTTCAACATTTGCTTGATACTCAGGAACCAGTAACTAGATATTAGATCATTGCTTCTCTAGACCAGCATATCAGCATCTCCAGAGAGCTTGTTTAAAGCTCTAAGGCCCTAGCTCCATCTGCTGAATCAGAATCTGCATTTTAACAAGATCCTGTGATGATTTGTGTTACATGAAAGTTTGAGAGGAGCACCAGTGGTTTGGCCACTACATTTGCCTCTAAACCCACAGGTCTTCATGACCTTGATGCCAGTTGTTAGGGAGTCAGTGAAATATAGTTTTGATTTTTCCAACTCTCAGTCTAGAAAGAGGGTGAACTGTTGAACTGTTGACTTGGCCATACTTCTATAAGTAACTGTTGTTAGATTCTTGTGTAAGATATTTTTATGCATATTTAAGCATATAGAAATATACTTTTTCATCTTTTGTTTTTGTTTTTTAAAGATTTTACTTATTTATTTGACAGAGATTGAGTGCACAGGTCGGGGAGCGGCAGGCAGCAGGAGAGGGAGAAGCAGGCTCTCCACTGAGGAGGGACCCCCACATGGGGCTCCATGTGAGGACCCTGGGATCATGACCTTAGCCCAAGTCAGTTGCTTAATTGACTGAGCCACTGAAGCGCCCTTCCTGTTTCAGCGTTTAAAAAAATAAACAGTAGCTTACCATACACAGTGTTCTGTACCTTGCTGTTTTCATTTAATAGTTCATCTTGAGAGAGCTTTCCACATCATGACATAGAACAGTTTTGCGTTTTTTTTTCTCTTAACAGTTTCAGTATTCTATATGGATTATACAATTCTTAAGTTGAAGTCATCTAATACAGTGTGGGTTGTATGGTCATTCTAATTTATTGGCTTATGTAAAATATAATCTAGTTAAATGTTTGCTTCCTGCTGCCTTTCGTGCTCTGATCTTATGTGTATGTCATCTTGTTTAACATGCATTGTAATCCAGTATGCTGGGTATCCTTCCTCTACTCTACATGACAGAAACTCAGGCTCTGAAAAGTCAGTTTAGTAATTCATAAACTAAAGAATGTCCAGATTGGGTTTTGAACCCTAAGCCTGTTACCTCCGTAATTTGTGATTTGACACAATTACACATTCTCTAAACGGTAGGCTTTATGTAGTAGTTTGGTAAGCTAGTCCTTTGGGACGAGGTTTGGAAGGGTACTGTTTTGGATATTTTGGGTAGGTTAAAGGCATTTAACTTTTTTTTCTGACTCAGGTATCCAGCTCACATAGAAGACATTGACTACGAAGAAGGAAAAGTACTCATCCATTTCAAGCGTTGGAACCATCGTTATGATGAGTGGTTCTGCTGGGACAGTCCTTATTTACGTCCTTTAGAGAAAATACAGTTGAGGAAAGAGGGCTTACATGAAGATGAAGGATCTTCTGTGAGTATCACATCTGTAATGAGCTGGGTCAGCCTTTGGGTACTTTATGTTCTAGTCTTTGATGTTCACTGTGAAAGTCTGTAGCACCTGGGGAACAAAGCCTCTTTAGGCCTGTAGTTGCGACCTTGAGATCTCCATGATGGCTGGGGCTCTTGAACAATCTCAGTTGTCATCTGTCCATATAATATGATTGATCTGACAGCTAATAAACTAACTTGGTTAAAAAGCACTGAGGATGAATGGGTATCTTATCTCTTTCTTTTATACCACTGTATCCCTTTAGATCATTTATTATACTTATTTGTTGTCTGACCATTTATTAAGTAATCATTCCATGTGGAGCCTCATATCAAGGTCTTTTATAAACTTTTTTTTAAGGTTTTATTTATTATTTGAGCAAGCGTGAGAGAGCATGTGCACGAGTGGGAGTGGTAAGAGGGAGAACAAGAAGCAGACTCCCTGCTGAGCAGAGAGCCTGATGTGGGGCTGGATCCCAGGACCCCTTGAGACCATGACTCTAGTTGAAGGCAGACACTTAACTGACTGAGCCAACCCTTTTATAAATTCTTGAGAGGGTGCCTGGCAGGCTTAGTTGGTAGAGCATGTGACTCTTGATCTTGAGGTTGTGAGTTTGAGCCCCACGTTGGGTGTGGAGCCTACCTTAAAAAAAAAAAAGCTCTTCTTTAATATCTTGGAATTGGACTATGTTCCTTTTTCTAAATTTCTTTGCTGTGCCTGGAGCTTTTACTGATTTCAGAATGAAAAACGAAGTATTAGTTTTGAGTTTTTTAAACCATCACTGGGAAATATGTAGAAATCCTGCTGCCTTTGGATCTGACTCACCCCTGGATTCTGTTTTTCATTTTAACTCTGGCCAGGAAATTTGAATTCTTGCTGTTTGTGTGTGTCCTTCCTCCCCCATCCCCACCCCCATTTAGAATTGTTTACTTTTGGGTCCCCTGGGTGGCTCAGTTGGTTAAGCATCTGCCTTGAGCTCAAGTCATGATCCCAGGGTCCTAGGCTTGAGTCCCATGTTGGTTTCCCTGCTCAGTGGGGAGCCTGCTTCTCCCTATCCCTCTGCTTCTCCTCCTGCTTGTTTGCTTTCTCTCTGTCAAATAAATAAATAAAAATCTTAAAAAAAAAAAAAAGAATTGTTTCCTATTGTCCAGGTTGATTGCTCAATATTCATTCTACAATCTGTGTCAATGCAAACTGTGTGCTAGGAAAACAGTATGAAATATTAAAAGTGAATGGGTGCTTCCTTTGGCAAAAGTCCCTTTAAAAATATGGGAGGCATAGGTGGCATGAATACACATTCCCTCGAGCTGCAGTAGGTTCCCTCCTTCCAACTTGTATACTGGATGTGTTCCTAGTGGTCCTGGGCTCAGACACAGGGTAGGAACTATCATCAGTACTTTGCTATGTCTACCCAGACTTCCTAGGATAGGAAGAGTCTTGTGTCCAGCCCTTTTGGTTTGACTCCAGTGTTGAGCAGCAGAAACATCTTCCTCCATCCCAGTAGCCATCACCCTTTCCCACTCTTGTCAGCCAGTTTCTCTCACGATATCTGGTACTCTGTGTGTCCTATGAAATTGGATTGGTAACAGGTCTTTTTTTTGTTTTGTTTTGTTTTGTTTTAATGCTTTTTAGGAATTTCAAATAAACGAGCAGGTCCTTGCTTGCTGGTCTGATTGTCGTTTTTACCCAGCCAAAGTCACTGCTGTTAACAAGGATGGTAAGGCATTTGAGTTGTAATTGTTTTTATTCATAAAGTAGGGGGGACTTTGTAATATTAGAGTCTGATAGTGTATTTTCAGTATATATTTATTGCCTAGGAATCCTCTCTCTTCAAGTTAGTCACTATGTCAGGAATTAGGAAGAAATTATAAATGGAGACAAAGCTGGGTTAGAAAGAGGAATTTGATTCTTTGCCTTCTAAATTTTAGTAATAGTTTTCCATAAAATAGTTATGGTTCATCCATCATTCTGCTGTTAAGTGTGCAGGTTTTTGTTTAGGAGTTCCTAATATGATTGATGAAATAAACCTTAATATTCCTTTTAATTATTTGTGAATAACCTAGAAATCAAGTGGACATTAATAAACATTTCTTAAAAATATGCTTTGTGAGGGGTGCCTGGCTGGCTCAGTCAGTAGAGCATGTGACTGTTGATCTCGGGGTCACATCAGGTATGGAGCAGCCTACTAAAAAAAGCTTTGTGGATGCAGCATGATTGGGAATGGCCTGTAATATCAAAGTTGCTAGGTGAAATTGGGGCTCCAGGATTTAGAGCACTGAGTTGGGATGCCCTTGCCAGAGTTTAGAACCTGTGAGGAATCAAGACTGGCAACGTGACCCAAAGAGGTTTATTTTGCTAGTACAAAGCAAAGGGAGTGCTAAGAAGATAATATGCATGGTCAGCATTCTGATACTCAGAGAATGGACTCTGGATCCAAGTGATGCCTTTTTTTTGGCGGGGAGAGGGTGGGGATCCATTTTCTGTCAGGTTGTTTGTGGTATGTTCTTGATCTCTTCAGTGAATGTTTAGGCCACTGGGGCCTTTTAGTACCACTGTTAGTAGTGACTCTAAGACCAGATTGACTTTTCATCAGTGAAGTTATCAAGTATTCATTCAGCTCTCTCAAATGTTGGACCTGATGAAACTTTGTCAGAGAATGGGTTGAAATGGTCAAAAATGAACACACATTTGCATATGGCAGAACTTTCTGTTTCTCTTTTGTTACATTCACCCCACCTCCAACCCCCGTAGCTGTTAGGCCAGTGTGAGTTAACTCCTCTAAGCTGTAGGTTATCCTGAAAGCACAATCCTCTTGCCTCAGGCTTCTAAGGCAAGGTTGTGTTTTTAAAGATGTCTAAGCAGTTAGTGATACTTCAGCTCATGGTTGATTAAGTCTTTCTGGGTAGCCCTTGTTTCCCTAAATTTCTTTTATAATCTTGTGTTCAAAATAAAATCCCTTATTATTACTTTTCATATGTATCACTTTAGCCTAAAAACATATTTTAGGGGAAAGCCTTCATGTTATTAAACTGCCTTTTAGTAAATGACTTTGTTTCCTTTTTTAGAGTCTTATTTTCAAGATTAACAATGCTTTCTACTCTCTTTAAATCATATGATATGAAATATGGGTGTTCTGTATGTACATAGATGTGTTCCTGTAAATCTGTTAGGTTGATTTATGCTGATCAGTCATATTTTCCTCCTGAGTAACATCCATTGGTGGTGTGCTTACTTGGGGAAGTGGCTGACTCTTAGATAAAATAAAAGTTGTGAGTAGTACCATGGTAATTCTGTAGATAAAGGAGGTTATAGAAAGGAAGCAACATTTCTCTTTTGATCTAGTGATGTCCCAGAGTTATATGGAAGATAGAAAGGAGGCCAAGGGGGTTGGATGAGGAAGTGGCAAAGGAGAAAAAGCAGATTGTGGAAGAAGGGTTTTGGGAACCTTGGGAGCAGCGTTGCAGAGCGGTAGGATGGTATCTTGGTGGAGGCAGTAGAGGCTTAGGAACCTAGTTTGCATCTAATATCTGCAGAGCCCAGAGCTCGGCATCATGGATTTAAAGGGAAACAAACAAACAGAAAAACTGGTTCAAAGCACTGTGAAGTAAGTGTTGCTGTACAGCCACCAAGAGGAGGCAATACAGGAACAGAATGGTGCAAATAAATCATAAGGGGGGGAATCCCCTCTCTGCAGTTATGTTTTTTTTTGTTTTTTTGTTTTTTTTTGTATGTAGATGGGTCTGGAATTTTTTGAGATAATCATTTAAAAACTAAAAGTCATTGGCCAAATTTTTGGCCATAGGTAAGATTTTTAAATATCTTTTAAACTGGGGCAACCAGAGCTTTGGAAGTTGTAAAAAATCTTTTCAGTTTATTTCCTCCATGAGCTAAAATTATGAGAGTCTTCAGATAATGATTATTTCTAAAACAGCCATTTATCACCTTAATAATACTGGTTCAGTAAGTTCTGAATTCTCTTCAGAGAATTTTAGTTTATTGAAGGACATAGAATATGAGTGTAGATTTCTGCCAGAACCAATTTTCCCCAGAGTTCTTGAGTCTGAACTCCTTAATGGTCTTGAGACTGATTGGAAGGGAGAGGAGAGGAAGAGGAACGGCGTGGGGGAGGAGAAATCCTGAATGTTAGTGGAATTGGCTGGGTGGTATTATTGCCACATTGAAGGAATGTGAAGGAAAGCTAGCTTCTGTGAGAGCTCAGATCGGTGCCTGATTTTGAGAGGAGATAATGACTCTTAGGTGCTGCCTTTCGGTTAGATGTTATCCATGGGGCTGGTGGACAGTTTCTAGTTAAGTATGATTCTAGCAGTTGCAGGATGGGAAGAGACAGTGCTGGTCTCTCTTTCCCACTCTTTCCCTGGTATTTTCCGCTCTGCCTCAGTTTCACCTGCAGCAGGGACCACCACAGCACTATGAGGAGAAGTTCTGCTGGCAAGATGCCCCCTTTGTTTCCCATAAAAGTCATTCTGTCTTGTTGGTGCTGGCAGGAGTAGCTGGGCATATAGTGAAGTCACACCCTATAGATTAATCTTTGGAAGGCTTGGCCTCAATTTTCTTGCCATTCTTAACCTCCTTGGTGGTTTTCCTGAGGCTAAGCATTTAGACTGCTGGCATTGGGAGTCTGGCATGATTCAAACACAACTAAATGGCAACTTTAGGGTTTCTTAGGGAGTAATTAAGCACTTGGAAATTGGGGAGGGCAGTGTGATGTTATTTAGCTCTTTTCACCTGGAATAATTCTTTGGCAGTGGCAATTAAGCATCATTTCATGTGAAGGCAGCCACACGTATTTAAAACGTTATTAACCCCTCCATCTGTGTTGGAGTAAAGGATGGGATTCTGCTTCTAGGGAATCTTTGTTCGGAAGCCATCTCTGGTGAGTTAATCTCAGCTCTTTGCTGGGGGCGCTCAGCTCCCCTTTGTTACACTAGGGATGGCAGAGCCCCTTGTGTGTCAGGGCTTTGTCTCCCCAGTCCTGGACCCTACTGTTCTGCAAGGCATTCTCTGGGGGAAACTGAAAGTAGGTTTGCATTTTCAACAAAATGAGGAACTGTTTCTTCCTGTTGATCTGTGGTTCTTTAACTTGAGCAAACAGGCAAATCAGGTCCCTCTTCCTTTAAGTTATTCATATTCTTAGGTCACATGTCCCGTTCCCTCAGTTCAATCTTGGGTCCAATGCCTGAAGCCTGCATTTGTAACAGGAGACTCTATGGGAATGTTCTTATTTCTACAGTCACTTGTTGAAGCAGTTGCTATTTTTTGTCTTTTTTATGCTATAACTGATCATCCTGGATGTTGGGACTGTAAACAGCTTTGCACAGAGATAAAAGGAAGATTTAGGCCCACACACACAGGTGCTAGTGTGACTCTTACCCTCCATGTGAGGGGTAAGAGGGGTTGGTGCTTCCCTGTTAAAGTGATTGGTGGATGGTAATAATTGGAACCTCTTATTGATCCCTTGCTCTGTAAAAGTTCCTTCGCTAAGCAATTTCCATATCTGATCTGATCTGTAGTCACACAAACATGGAAAGGTTATTGCCATCAATCCCATCAATTTACAGATGAGGAATTAAGCCCACAGAAGAAGTTGCTTGAGGTTATAGAGCCTGTACATGAATGGTAGAGCTGTGAACTGGATGCAGGTCTATGGGGCTCCAAAGTTCCTGAACTGCATTTCCTACTGTACCAGGCTGCCTCTCTAGGGCAGAGTTTTCCTAAAATGGCAGGAGTTGTCAGCGGCAGGTGTTTATTGGGTTTGTGTGCACACACGCCTGATAGGATGGTAGGGTAGGTGTAGATGGTCAGTACCTTCTGGAGCCTGGTGGTGTCTTGAGAGCCCTGATTGGGGGTCAGGATCTGGTCCTCAGTCCCTCGTCTGTGATTCCTGGAAGTTCACTTCCTGTTCTCTGGACTCATCTGAGCAGTTAGAACTCAAGGAATTAGAATAGGTGAGTATTTTAAGAAGTTGTTGGCTACAGAACCTAAGTCCATTAGTAAAATTGCTAAGAAGAAAAGATAGGGGAGGGGAAGGTGTACCTGCAAACATGTGTGATCACCCCCTGAGGCACACGTACAGGAACCTCAAGACTTTGAGAATCCATGTTTGAAAACTATGAGTCTCCTTTCCGTGGCATTCTGGAATTCTTTGACTCTTGGAGATGAGTGGGATAGAGAAGGGGGTCCTTGAATCACATTTATGGTAGATTTCAGGAACAACAGATAACTCTTCAGAGTCACCTGTGCTTCCCTATTTCCTTGGTCCTGCAGATAAGCTTGCTATGCATCTCTAGTTTGTTTGTTTTTCTTACATCCCTTCTGTACCTCCTGACTGCTATAAGGTTGTCTGATATGCTGAGTTCTTAACCCACAGAGAGGCAAGACCAGGAAGCTTTGTTTCACCTGGCATGTATAAGGACAGGGACTTCTTAAGGGAGCCTGAGGCAGGGGTCCTTTGTGTTAAGGATGTACTTATTTTTCTGTCATTTACATGTTATTTGTTAGATATTGTCTGTGGCCATGGGAAAGCTCAGCTCTACTGTCAGCCACCCACAGGAGGATTCCACAGGAAGACATTTCATTTCATTTTTTTAAAAAAGATTTTATATATTTATTTGAGACACAGATACACAGGCATATAGATAAACACACACATACACACACGTACGAGCTGGTATTTCTTTGAGACAGATACACAGACATATAGATACACGAGCTGGTATTTCTTTGAGATACAGATACACAGGCATACACACACACACACACACACACACACACACACACGCTGGTGGAGGGGGAGAGGGAGAAGCAGGCTCCAGGATCATGACCTGAGCCTAAGGCGGACACTTAAGCAGCTGAGCCACCCAGTGCCACCCAATGCCCCAGGAAGACTTTCTTTTAGTTGAACAGGAACTATTAAAGTAGATTTGGGACTTCTTTCCAGAATTGGGCCTAGGCCACCATTTTCCATGGGATGTGTTGTTTTTTTCCTTCTGATTTATTGAAGCCCAAGTTAGACTGTGTATATGATCAAGGGAGAATGTTTTGAGATGATCCCATAAAGTTCTTTGGAAGTAAAAAGGGTCATGGCCAGGATATTACTGTCTAAGGACAGTGATTCCTGAGTGTCTTTGGCCATAGTGTGGGTCATTTCAGAATGGCCGTTGGTACCCTAGTTCTGTGGTCTGGTCTTTAGGCTGAGGGACTTGAAGAATAAGCAGTTTGGGGTGGGTGAAGAAGAATTGGTCCGAGGTCAGCAGAGAGGCTTAGATTCTGCTCCTAGCTCTGCTTAGCTGTGTTTTAGCTCTTTTTGGAGCTCAGGGCACACCCCTTCATTTAAGTCCTTTGTTTTGAGCCTGCCATCAGGAGTAAGCTTCAGAGTTGACCTCAAATAGCTGAAAGTGTCCTTCTGGATGTTTGAAATGTCTATAAAAATGGACAGTTTTCATTTTGATGTAATTGATGCTAACGTTCTTTCTTGGTGAGATAGTTGAAGAAGTATAGGCTTAGGTGTCTTGTTGGTACACTTGATGTTTAAGATTTCATGAGAGTTGGGGGCACCTGGGTGGCTCAGTGGGTTAAAGCCTCTGCCTTTGGCTCAGGTCATGATCTTAGGGTCCTGGGAGCGAGGCCCGCATCGGGCTTCGTGCTCGGCAGGGAGCCTGCTTCCTCCTCTCTCTCTACCTGCCTCTGCCTACTTGTGATCTCAATCTCTCTCTGTCAAATAAATAAATAAAATCTTAAAAAAAAAAAAAAAAGATTTCATGACAGTTGGGTTCTTAATGCCCCCATCCTTAGGCTGGCCAGAACCATGTCATGGTTGCTTGTAAAGGGTATGCTTAGAATTCCATAGCACTGATTTATCATTGCTTCTTTGCTTGCCAAATAGAGGCAGTAAGATAGAATCCCAGACCTTTGTTGTAAGAACTTATCAGTCATTGCTGAGCTGCATTATGTAGAATCCTTTATCATAGCCTGACATCTTATTGCTTGTTTTAACCAACCAAGCATAACTATATATCTTGTTTCTGGTTTGCTAGCCACTTTGTTCTGTGTTGGTGATGCTTTTGATGGATAATCAACTTTATTTTGTAATTACTGGGAGTAAAGTTCAGTAGATAATTTCTGATTGTCTGTGGCAATACACCAGAATCACCTAAAGCACATGTTAAAACACGCATTTGTTTTTGTGTTGTTCTCCAAGTTTTTGACTCAGTTTATGGGGGGTGATACTGGTAATACATTTCTAAAAGTTCCCAGGAGTTGTTGATGCTGCTGGTCTGAGCACCATACTTAAAGAAGCCTTGGTCTCTAGTGAACCAGATGCTGTGTGAGAGAGAAATTGTGTGAGATATGGTCCCCAGCCTTGGAGAGCCTGCCTTTGATCTGGCATCTGCCTTCTATATGAAGGTAGACCTTATTTGAGACCCTGCAAGCAAGGTGCCTAAGTGAGTCTTAGGGAAATTCAGAGCAGGGAAGAATCTTTCTAGCTAAGAAGTCAGAAAGCTATTATAGAACTATTGTGGTCATTTGAACTGCATGCTTAAGGGTCAATGAGTAGCACATTCTAGGCAGGAAAATACTTCGATAAAGATGTGGAGGTGGAAATGTCACAAGGCAGTTTCATTGGGTGGCAAGAAGCTCATCACTTTGAGTTTAGTTTAGGTAGGTATTGTATGTTGGTAATGAGGAACAAGGTTTGGAAAATAATTGAGGTAAGATTGCATTGAACTTTGAACGCTACAGAGTGAGGCTTTCATTAGAGGTGACTAGCCATTGACAGGGTCCTCTTTGGGACTGGAGGAGAGGTTGGGTGGAGAGGGTGGGCTGAGTTGGGGAGGGGGGAGAATGTATAAGAAGGAGGTAACTAACCAGAAGGTCTTAGGCTTTCTTGTTGCATTCTTTTACTCCCAGGGATTTTTATTTTTTTCCTTCCCTGTTTGGTGGGAAATTGATCCTGAAAACTGACCATGTTTACTAGTAGTAAACCATTATGTGGTTACCAGTAGTTCCCTGGTAATCTTAAATCCCTGGGACCGAAAAAAAGAAAAGGAAAAAAAAATGTGGGGTGGGGGAAAGGTGTGTTCTAAAATATAAAAGTTTGAAAGAGTTGGTGTGAGTGCAGCTAATGAGAACTTTTGTATTGTACTTGGATGCCTTATCTAGGAAGATTATTTGGATTTTCAGTTTCAGTCTTATAGCAGAGTGATTTTTGTTAGATTCCTTTTTCTAATGTAATAAAACTGATAATGTAGCAGGTACCATTTAGTGTTTTGACCAAGTCTGTTTAGATGTTGTAACATGAAGGTTATTCATGTGGATTATGAGATTAAAGTGACCTCTAAAAACATTATACCTTTAGAAAGCAGTCATGTTCCTTTTAAAGTTTAAAAGATATTGCCACTCTTAAGCCGAGAAAATGAAGATTGATAAAAAATTAATAATTCACCAAGCAATAAATAAAACTGCATTTTCCTCACATTCTTAATTGTTTTACTGCTCTTTGTTCTTGGCCTAAATTCAGTGCAGTTCTTTTTTTCCATCAAAAAGCAGATGCATTTTGATCTGTATAGATAGAGAGGAAACTTACTATGTAATCTTGACTAAGAAATGAAGGCATGCTAGTTATTATCTTGAACATAAATAAGACTGTTTTTAATATTCTAGTTTTCATACATTTATTTTTGTGGTTGGAGCACCCTTGTGTTTATGCTTTGAAAAGTTTTGTTGCTTTCATGAAACTGTAAGTTAAATCATGATATCTTCTTGAATTTTAGGTACTTACACTGTGAAATTTTATGATGGAGTAGTTCAGACTGTCAAACATATTCATGTCAAAGCTTTTTCCAAAGATCAGGTGAGAAATATGGTTTTGTGCTTTGTGGTATGAATAATGCTAATATTGTATGTAGTTCTGTTTCTCAAATAAAGATGTTTCATTTGTTTATGATGGCAAAGTCTTTATTTCCTTCACCTGACACAATTTCACTAGAAAGCAATACACAAGTTTTCAAAAATTGTTAATACTTGTTTCTCTCTGCTATTTCCTGTTAATCTGTTTTGCTCATCTTTTCTCAAAACTGTCTGGTTATTTATTTATTTTTTTCTTCCCCTCTCTCCCTCTGCCCTGTCCCCAGAGCTGTTACTCATCATAGGGAACTTGCTAATGCTTGAGGAAACCTAGAGTGTATTTTCTCCTCATCTAACTTTGTCCTTCAGCTCAGGACCATGACTTGGTGGTTTCAAAACTTATAGTTTGGCATGAATTTGGCAATCGCTTGTGATAGATATGCCTGGTTTGAAAATTTTGTTTCTTGTTCTTCCAGTCACCATGCATGTGTTTGCTTGAGCATGAGACAGGAGTTTAGATATTGGAAATATGGGCCATCTGGAAATGTTGCCTACTCTTTTCATAGTTTTTTTCCTCTTTGGTCTTTTTCATGATTATGCCACAATGAAATCGTTGGGGAAGCAAGATCAAAATTTGGGTATTGATGCTTTAAAATTTTGTTACTATTTGTTACCTTCTTGGGTTCTTGTTGATGTGACACTATTTAGTGATGCTGGAACCTGTTGTGTCTTTTCTTACGATCAAATGCCTTTATCACAAGTTTTAGTAAATTCTTCTGTACATATATTTAGCAATTTCAGAGAGCTGTGTTTCAGGATATCTTTAAAGGTAGCCTTAGGAATGTTTTTGCCTTTTGCTGGTTTTCCTTTAAAGAAGATTGAAACAGTTATAAAGCTTTAGCCCTGAGGGTGTTTTCTCTGTGATCATTGGCCCCTCAGGCATCTAAGGAACTGCTATACAGTACTCTACTCTAAAATGTTATTTGGTGGGGTTCCTGGCTGGCTCTGTCAGGAGAGCATGTGTCTCTGGATCATGGAGTTGTGAGTTTGAGCCCCATATGTAGTATAGAGTTTACTTAAAATTAAAAAATAAATAAGTAAAATGTTATTTTAGCCTTAAATTTGGCAATTTTTTGTGTTGAGTTTGTGGAATGAGTTAATACAGATAGAGGACTGTATAGATAAGAACTTGTTCAGAATTGTCAGATTGTATATAGAACCTCCCCAAATGGAAGTCCAGGGCTCCAGATAACAAACATTCAAGTTTTTACTCTGCTGTACTGAATAAATTGATTAATAGCACTCGTGGTGCTTTGGGTTGGAGATGAGTACCTTACCCACTGTGGATTTGCGGATGCTTCAGTTCCTAATTCCCAGCTATCCCTGAGTGTCTCACCTCATCTCAGACGTGGCAGGTGATCAGGTGGAGGCCCACAGTTCCTGTTTGTGTGTGTGTGTGTGTATTTAATCCAAAAGAGTGTTGTATTTGGATAAATGATTTCTCAGGTCTCTTCAACCCCAAGGATCTAGGGTTCCATAATGCTAATACAAGGTCTACTTTTTTTTTAAATTATATTTTTAAATTTGCCTTTCTCTTTTATTCCCCCCCTGTTCCAGCTCTTAAAAAGGTACCCAGGAATTAAGGGGCACCTGGGTGACTCAGTTGTTAAGCGATTGTCTTCGGCTCTAGTCATGATCCTGTAGTTCTAGGATCGAGTTCTGCATCAGGGTCCCCTGCTCAGTGGGAAGCCTGCTTCTTCCTCTCCCCCTCTCCCTGCTTGTGTTCCCTCTCTTTCTGTCTCTCTCTCTGTCAAATAAATAAATAAAATCTTTAAAAAGAAAAAAGCACCCAGAAATTAAATACAAGGAAGCTCAAAGAACCAAGGCAAGCCAGTCCAAGATTAGCAGGCTCTCTCCCACGGGAGCCAAAGTCTGGGCACTGGGTTTTTACTCATCCTGATAATAAAAGCTGGTGCAGAATAAGGTGGTTCTAGAAACTAGTAGTAACCCGGCCCCATGGGGCTTTCTACAAGGGGGCCCTGTAATAGGGCTAGGCTGTGTAAGAAGTAGTGTTTGTTGGCCTTGTTGAAGAGCTCCTTCCCATAGGCAGCTGGAGACTGGGTGTCCTGTGTCCTGTAGGAGGCCAAGCCTAAGGCCTCAGCTCTAGACATGCCCAGATGATGGGCAAGGCCCTGGCCTGGTCATGACAGTGGATGGATGGTCACACACCTCCAAAGCTTAACTTCTAAAAATATCATAGGCAACTTTTTTTTTTGGTGCAGAAAGATGCTTTTATTAAGGCATGGGATTAGGTCCCATGGGCAGAAAGACCTGCTAGTCATAGACAATTTTTTTTTTTTTTCATAGACAATTTTTAAAGCTTTTTTCATATATTATTAGAATAGACTAAGGTTTTTTTCTGTGTAATAATACTGCCCTAAATGTTTTGATGATTTATATATTAGGAATATTAATTTTTTTGAAGTTATAAAAAGCAATATATGAGCTGTAGAAAATTTGTACACTGTAGAAAAGCACAAAGAAAGTAAAAATGATATAATTCTGTTTCCTAAATACAGTTGCTTTTAACATGTTGGATATAACCTGTGTTTTTTGTTAAATATTTATATATATATTTTAAATTGGGGTCATATAGTATATTATGGTTCCATGTTTTGCTCCCTTTTTTTTTCTAAAAAAATTGGTTATAGGGGCACCTGGGTGGCTCAGTTGGTTAAGCAGCTGCCTTCAGCTCAGGTCATAATCCTGGAGACCCGGGATCAAGTCCCACATCGGGCTCCCTGCCCAGCAGGAAGCCTGCTTCTCCCTCTCTCACTCCCCTTGCTTGTGTTCCCTCTCTGGCTGTGTTTCTCTCTGTCAAATAAATAAAATCTTAAAAAAAAAAAAATTGGGGTTATAGCTTGTCCTTTTAACAAAATAACATTTTCCTGGGCGCCTGGGTGGCTCAGAGGGTTAAAGCCTTTGCCTTCGGCTCAGGTCATGATCTCAGAGTCCTGGGATCGAGCCCGTGTCTCTCTGCTCAGCGGGGAGCCTGCTTCCTCCTCTCTGTCTGCCTGCCTCTCTGCCTACTTGTGATCTTTCTCTGTCAAATAAATAAATAAAATCTTTAAAAATTTTTTTTCCCTCCAAGTTCTTAATAGTGTATGAGGATATGGCTTTGCTGGCTCCTTAGTATTCTGTACTATGCATATAACTGGACTGCGTGTAACCAATTCCCTAATGCTCATTTATAAGGTATATTTGTAAATCTGGGTGTATAAATCCAATTATTGTGTTAGTTCCATTTCTAGGAATTCAAAAGTATGAACTTTTAATTCTTTTGACATGAATTGATAACGTGCTTTTCCTTCCCACTGAGGTGATTTTAATTCATAGTTCTGCCAGCAGTTACTGAGGAGTGCTTGCTCTGAAACCTGCTTTCAGAAAATTTGGGAGGCTTGAAAAAATATTTCCTTCTAGGCCCCAGTCATAGGGGTTCTCTTTGTTTATTATTTTTTCCTTGTGGGACAAATTAAACCTTCTCATTGAGTATTTTTAGGGGCACTCCTTCCAGCTTTTGGGAAAGATTTGTGTGCTTAGTATGTTCTAGGTGCTGGGGATCCCATATGAACACACTATGTGCTTTCTGCTATTCTGTAGAGGTCTTGGAAGAGAAATACATACACAAACTTATAGTTTGGGAAACTCCAGAGCTTTCAGAGCTGTGTCCTACTAGAACGAAGGAGTTTTAGAATGAATTCTTTAGAAGTTATTTAGGAGGAAAGTAACCCAAGAGTTAATACTTCTCTCTAGTGGACAAAAACTTAGTAGCTTAGAAGCACAGTTGGTACCTTTGTTGGACTGTCCACAGCCTTTACCCAGTCTGGGAAGCAAAAACCCTGCTTCTGGTTTGGACAGTCTTTTTTTGTTGGTTTTAAAGATTTTATCTGTTTATTTAAGAGAGAGACATATAGTGACAGAGATAGCAAGAGAGAGCACAAGCAGGGGAGTAGAGGGAGAAGCAGGCTTCCACTGAACAGAGAGCCAGACATGGGGCTTGATGCCAGGACCCTGGGATCATAACCCGAGCTGAAGGCAGATGTTAATGGACTGAGCTACGCAGGTGCCCCATGGTTTGGATAATCTTTATCGCTTTCCTGTTCAGCCTCCAGTTATTAGTTTGTGTTCTCTGCACAGGGCATCAGCATCCACTGGAAAGTTGAGCCAGGCTTCTGAAATGCCCTGGGTCTGTGTAGTCATGCTTGGGACAAAGAGGATATAACTTGGAGGCGTTTTTTTAGAATACCTCTGTCAGAAAGATTGCTTTGCAGAACTTCCTGGGGGTATTTTCTGTCCCTTTAATTATCTAGTGACATAGTAATAATCAAAATATGGGAGATCACTCTGTCTCAGAAGGAATTGAACAAGACTTTTTTTTTTTTTAAAGATTTGATTTATTTATTTGACAGAGAGAAACACAGCCAGAGAGGGAACACAAGCAGGGGGAGTGAGAGAGGGAGAAGCAGGCTTCCCGTCTAGCAGGCAGCCTGATGTGGGGCTCAATCCTGGGACTCTGGGATCATGACCTGAGCTGAAGGCAGTCGCTTAACCAACTGAGCCACCCAGGCGCCCTTGTTGTTTCTTTTAAATTCAGGATTGGTTCTCAAGCCTCAGAGTATGGATCAATATTTTCAGTGATTCTTTCCATTATGTGACATAGCATATGTCCTGTTTTAATTTGTTTGTCTTCATAAGTTTGCAAAAAGCATCTGATTTTATATTTGCAAGTAATCACAAAGTGTGTTTCATCGCTATTTTGCTCATTTTAGAATATTGTGGGTAATGCTAGGCCTAAAGAAACAGATCACAAAAGTCTTCCATCATCTCCTGATAAACGAGAGAAGTTTAAAGAGCAAAGAAAAGCCACTGTCAATGTGAAAAAAGACAAAGAGGACAAAGCCTTAAAGACAGAAAAGCGACCCAAGCAGCCTGATAAAGAAGGGAAGTTAATCTGTTCTGAAAAAGGGAAGGTGTCAGAGAAGAGCCTTCCCAAGAACGAGAAAGAAGATAAGGAGAACATTTCAGAAAATGACAGAGAGTATTCTGGAGATGCTCAAGTGGATAAAAAACCTGAAAATGACATTGTGAAGAGTCCACAAGAAAACTTGAGGGAGCCAAAAAGAAAACGAGGCAGGCCCCCTTCCGTAGCTCCTACTGGTGAGTTTCCTAAGTGGGGTCAATTCCTAAGCTTTGGGCAATGCCAGAGTGTTCTTCTGTGTCTCTTGGTGGTTCTTTATCACTTCCATGCCTCAGTTCTTCACTTTTGTGGCTGACTTTGGATCATCCCTATGATCTGAAAATAAGTTATGTTTGTGGAGCTGAATTTTAAGGGGAGCATGTATCCAGATGGATGTAAGTTGCAAAACATGTCCTTGACTAAGCTTCTGGGGTGGTACATAACTGTCCACTAGATGCTATATGGAAGAACCTAATGAGCTAGGGCTTTTCCAATGATCTCAGGTTAAGTAAGCTTAATAGAACCTCGTATGAGGAAATAATAGTTTTCCTGAGGAAAGAAGTAATTAGATGTGGGTGTCTGATAGCCTGGATGAAAGAACACTAGACTGAGGAAGGCATGGGTGCATTTTGAAATTGAGCTCTCTGGACAGTGATTATGAGTTGGACATTTTCACAGTCTAAGTAAAAAACTGAGATGGCTAATTGGTAAGAGTTAAGGGTAAAGGGTACAAATTTAGGGAAGAATGTATAGTTATTTTAACAAGATGAAATTTGGAATTTTTCAGGGATATCCAAGAATAAAACACATCCTGAATTTCTTCCTAGATCAAACACTCCTTCTCTAGGTCTGTTCCGTGGTATGAAGAACCCTTAGGCTCTCTAGTTTGAATGCTGGCTGGGATAATCTGGCAGTGGTCTTCACACATTCTTGCTTGTATATTTCCTACATAAATATTGAAAGACTGAATCCTTTAGTACATTTTAGAGTGATAGCTATTTTTTTCTCACAAGTATAAATAGCTGTAAATGATATATTTAATAAAATATAAACTATTTTAAATATTTTTTGATTTGAAAATTATTAAATAGATTTTCATTAAAACTGCAGAACTGCAGAGTTAGCTTACTCATTGGTCCTGCATGAAGTGGAATGCAAAGTGAATCCTATCAATCCAGGCAGCTACATCAGACTTAATTTCTGTGGGAAAAAAGTCTGCCTTGATTTACTTAAGTAAATATTAGTATGCATTCCCAGTAGACAGCCGTCTCATATCTGAGTTCTAACTTAAGATAGGAAATTAGGAAAAAAAAAGATAGGAAATTAGATATAGATTGATTTCTTCCCAGATGAATTAAGCCATCTCCTCATTTAGTGGTTGTAACTGAGTTTTGTGCTCAAAAGCTGAGCGTGCTGGAATTGCCCGTAGGCCTAATTGTGGCCTCAGCCTGCACTGTCCAGTATGGTAGCCATTAGCCACATGTGGCTGTTGAGCACTTGAATGCTGGTGGTCTAAATTGAGATGTGCTGTTTGTGTAAAATCTCTGGAATTCAAATACTAGGTACAAAAATAACCCTGTAAAATAGCTCAACTTCTTATGTTGACGACATGTCAGAATGATGTTTTGGGGTGTATTGGATTAAGATATATTCTTAAAATTAAATTTACTTTTTTTAAAACTAAAAAATTGAAAATTACACATGTGGCTTGCACTTGTGGCTCTCCTTAAATTTCTGTCCACCAGCAGAGTCCTAAATTCACTCACTTTCTCTGTAGGACTCTGGGTGAGAAACCCCAAATGCCCAAAGCATCCATAGTGAATTGACTTATCTTCTGTGCATTGAGAGTGGTTGTAGTTGTAAACGATACCTCGGAGAATTGAGAAACTTACTTCTGTGTTCAAATGAGGAGCTCCAATTGAGAAGGTCTGGAGGTTTTAAACTTCTGGGCAGTGTACCATGTTAAGATGTAGGATGAGTGTTAGGCTGGCCTTTTTTTTATGTAAGTGGGAGAAGGGCACTTACGCAAGGAGGGGTGGAAAATGAGAACTGGTAGAAGTCTGATGTATCCTCACCTCAGGTTAGGAAAGCATATATATGGGAATTGAGTGCTCTGAAACAGATTCCCCTATAGCTGTTAGTGCTCTGGCTTGTACCCTTCAGAAAGTATATACTGGGGTAGTTGTACTCCACTTTGCCCACTGCCCCTAGGAAGCCACATGACTTCACTCAGATTAAAAAAGGTGGGGAGGCATTCAGTTTTTTGCTTTCATTTGGTAAGTTGAAGTTTCATGCCAGATAGAATCGATTTAATAGAGAAATGGTGTTTTCCAAGTTTGCCTGAGGCATTTCTCTCCGGTCACAATCTCTGGAATTGTTAACAACTTTCCCGGATGATTCTTAACTATAAGAAGAGTTTGGGAAACACTAATGTTCCTTGTAGTCAGCTCTGGTTTGTATGTGGTATCAAAGTGAAGAATGCTTACTAGATATCTTCTGTGTAGTTTAAATCTCCTTTAAAAATTGCTTGGAAAAAGCTCATTGACCCGGTGAAGCATTGAGCTCTCTCAAGTTTACAGACTTGATTGGAATAGGATCTGAGCTATTTAGGGAGGGTTGTTTGTATTTGTGTTTAATTTGGAATGTGTGTGATTTCGAAGTTCTTAACTGCACATTGAGGAGATTGAACACAGCGAAGGAGTTAGCATACTCATTAGGTTTGCTTCCAAAGAGCTCAGCCCTGTCTCTGTTGGGCCTTTTGACATGGCTGATCTGAAGCTACTGGTCTTCAGTGAGTTTTCTTCCCCATTCCCCAAACCCCCAGCCCTCTGCGGGCCACCCCCCCCCCAACTCTTTCCCCTTTTCTCTTTTTCTCCTTTCAGCCTTTAGCAGATCCTTAGCCCTGCCTTCTCCCCAAGCTTTCCTAGTTTCATTTCTTTTGTTTTTTTCTACTGCCTGTTTTCTGGTTTCTCATCTTTTATGATTGGGGAGAGCTTCTTAAATGTTGGGTTTAAAAATAAAGAGTGAATACTGTCCAAGGGTTTAGTGTCTGCACTGCTAAATTATGTCAGAGCTGGATTTGTTGGGATCAGCAGCCTTGCCTGGAACACTGACTATTAAATAGCATAGTCTCCTGAGATTTTTCTGGAATTGTTTTTAAGAGATTATAAATGTTGACATTCTTTTTGGTCCCTCATAACTAGGACCAGTGCCAAGCTAACTAATTTAGCAAGAAGAGGTTGGAAACAACACTCAAGCTGTAGTCCCTTAGTAATTAGCCTGAATGGTGGATTTCCTGAGTGTTGGATAAGTCAAATTTTGATGAGGAGATTTGATGGTGATAAAAAAGACTTTTTAAAAAAATGACTTTTTTTTTATTGCCCTTGCACCTTTATATTTTAAAGTAGTCATGTTGGGGGAGCCTACAGTCACTTAAGTGTTTTCGGCTTAAGTCATGATCCTGGGGTCCTGGATTGAACTCTGCATTGGGCACCCTCCTTAGCAGGGAGTCTGCTTCTTCTTTGTCTGCCCTTCAACCCCGCCCTGCCCTTCTTGTGCTCTCAAATAAATAAGATCTTTTTTTAAAAAGAGGGCGTGGAGGATAGGAGAAGGGAGAAACAGACTCCCGGCTGAGCAGGGAGGGCAGGGCTGGATCCCAGGGCTGGATCCCAGGGCTGCACTCTGAGACCATGACCTGAGCCTGACCTGAGCCTGACCTGAGCCGAAGGTAGAGGCTTAAACGGTTGAGCTAACCAGGTGCCCCTAAACAAAACCTTAAAGAGAAAAAAATTAAGTCACTGGGGCTTAGTGTTTTATCTTTATTTTTTTATTTTTATTTTTTGAAGATTTTGTTTTTATTTCTGAGAGATATTGCACACACAGGTGCACAGGCCCGGGGCAGGGGGGGGGGTAGTGGAGGGATAAGCAGGCTCCCTTCTGAGCAAGGAGCCCCATTTGGGATTGGAACCTAGGACCCTGAGATCCTGATGTGAGCTAAGGCAGACATTTAACCTACTGAGCCGCCCAGGCGTCCCTAGGGCTGGGTGAAGGAAAGGATGCCTATTTGGTTCAGTTGGTAGAGTCTGACTCTTGACGTTGGGCTTGTGAGTTTGAGTCCCACATTGGGTATAGAGATTACTTAAATAAATCTTTAAAAGAGAGAGAGAGGAAGGGATGAAGGAGGTCCATCTACAGGCTGTCAGCATCTCATATTAAGGAAGTAGTTTCTCACCCATTATACTTTCATTTCTTATTAGCCCTTTGGGGGTCTGTTTATCATGCAAGTATACGTGTGTATTTTATTTATATATAATCAGGAGGGTTGGACACAAAATAATTACGTAACTTCTTTTGTGTGGTTTTATATATACTGTAGCTGTGGATTCAAACTCTCAAACTTTGCAACCAATAACTTTGGAATTGAGAAGGCGGAAAATATCCAAAGGAAGTGAAGTCCCATTAAAACGTTCCCGGCTTGACAAAAATTCATGTGAGTCTTCAGTTTGTGTATAGGCTCTAATGCTGTTTTTCGTCACAGCAGCTAATGTGGATGGTTTGGGTTAGATAAGAAGAAGTTTTGCTTGAAAATCCCAAAGCACAAACTATATTAATGTTGGATTCAGTGGTGTCCTCTTCATACCCATAAACTACATTTCCACTGGAAATTTAATGGCTAAGGAAGCGATGGTTTTCTTATGTTGAGTAGAACTTAAAAAATGCTATTTCTTGATAAAAAAAAGTACTTCGGCTCCAAAAATGATTTATGATTTTTCTAAGGCTTTATAAACCTTATTGACTTTGAAAATTAGTACATAAACTTTTAAGTTGGGAAGCCCCAAAATAGAACTTAGTTGTCAAGATTGGGCTATGATCTTAAAACAAGTTTTTCAGACCATGAATAAGGAGGATTCTATCCTAGCAGAGAGACTGCCTTTACTTAAAACTATAAATTAAGAAAGGATATTTCCTTTTATTACTGGTCTAATATTCTAGAAGTCTCTGTAAAGCCGTTAGAGAGGTAACCAGCCCAGAAATCTGTAATAGCAGAATTATTTCTTCTTATTGGGTTCTTGACCATAACTCTCTTAATGGTTTATAGCCCAGGAAAAGTCCAAAACCTATTCAGAAAACACTGACAAGGACTTATCGAGGAGACGGTCCTCCAGACTGTCCACTAATGGGACACACGAGATCCTAGATCCTGACTTGGTTGTGTCAGATTTGGTTGATACGGTTAATATTGATCCTTTGCAAAACACATCATCCACTAACAAGGAATCTGAGGAAGGTGAGTCAGAGTCTGTTCTAGAATTGTCTTGTCAGCTTGCCTCTCCAGTGAGAACCAATCTAAATCATTGTTTGCAACCTCCACAAGTTTTAGATGGTGTTGAAATTAAATTTTTGAATGTGTTGCAGTGTTTCTTATACTCTTCTTCACTGGTGGTTCAGTAGAGAAACTTTCTGTACACGTTTGTGATTGTTTTTACTTGAATACATCTGAATGTTGGATGGGTGGTACAGTGCTTAAAGAGTCCTGTCCCTCTTTCTGTGTTTCTGGTACCATCTCACTCTACCGCTTCTGCTTCTTTGTCAACACTTCCAGAAAATCCTCTGTTTACTTTGGTCTCTTTTTGGCTTTTCTCTCTTTGGTTTTTCTTTGAGATGCTCACAGCTCTGGCTGTATGTGCTGGAATTTTTGAATGTATTCTTTTATGCTGTGAGGTAAATGGCTTCCTCTAAAAAGTCTCTGGATATCTTAGTCTGCCATGGCACTTTTGCTTGATTATATATCTGTATATGTTCCCTGGGCTCTCTTTTTTTCTTCTAGGTCAATTGAAATCTCCTTTGGAAGCTGACCAGGTCTCATCTGCACTGACTTGCCACTCCTTTGATGATGGATTGGGGGCTGCAGGCTTGGAGTTGAACTGCAAGTCAATGGGAGAAAACAGTATGAAGACGGAACCGGCTTCTCCTCTTGCCGAATTACAAGAGATTTCTACTGTGGCAGGTTCCTATTTAGTGTTAACTTAATTGTCTCCTCCTCCTTCTTCTTTTTATTTTTTTAAAGATTTTATTTATTTATTTGACAGAGAGAAACATAGCTAGAGAGGAAACACAAGCAGGGGGAGTGAGAGAGGGGAAAGCAGGCTTCCTGCTGAGCAGGGAACCCAATGCAGGGCTTGATCCCTGGACTCTGGGATCATGACCTGAACCAAAGGCAGATGCTTAAGACTGAGTCACCCAGGCGCCCCTAGTGTTAACTTAATCGTCTTCTATATATACTTTGGCTTCTGCAAAAATGCACTTTTCTTTTTTTCTTTCTTATTTTTTTTTAAGATTTTATTTATTTATTTGACAGAGAGAGAGATCACAAGTAGGCAGAGAGGCAGGCAGAAAGAGAGGAGGAAGCAGGCTTCCCACTGAGCAGAGAACCCAATGTGGGCCTCGATCCCAGGACCCCAAGATCATGACCTGAGCTGACGGCAGAGGCTTTAAACCACTGAGCCACCCAGGTGCCCCAAAATGTACTTTTCTATGATGTTTTTTGACCTTATTAATATTGTTATTTTAATGCTATATTCTTTTCATTTATTATACTGCTAATTTGTGTTCCCTCTCTTTTGATTAGTATAGTTTAGGGACTTACCAATTTTGTTGATGGTTTCAAAGAACCACTGTTTTACCTTAATTTTCTCTGTTTGTCCTTTTTTTTTTTAAACAGGTTCTTTTTTTTTTTTTTTTAAATAAGATTTTATTTATTTTATAGAAAGAAACACAGCCAGAAAGGGAACACAAGCAGGGGGAGTGAGAGAGGGAGAAGCAGGCTTCCTGCCGAGCAGGGAGCCCGATGTGGGGCTCGATCCCAGGACTCTGGGATCATGACCTGAGCCGAAGGCAGTGGCTTAACCAACTGAGCCACCCAGGCGCCCCTCTGTTTGTCTTTTTATTTTATTTTTTATTTTTAAAAGATTTTATTTATTTGACAGAGAGAAACACAGCCAGATGCAGGGGGAGTGAGAGAGGGAGAAGCAGGCTTCCCACCGAGCAGGGAGCCCAGTGTGGGGCTCGATCCTGGGTCTCTGGGATCATGCCCTGAGCCGAAGGCAGTTGCTTAACCAACTGAGCCACCCAGGCGCCCCTGTTTGTCTTTTTAAATGCCATTGATTTTTATTGTTTTTCAGATATTTTATTTTTTATTACTTCCTTTACATTTTCTAGAAACTTAGGTCAATCAAAAAACCACGAAAAACCAAAAACTTAGGTCATGAGTTTTAGATCTTCTTTTCTAGTATTAGCATTTAAAGCTACAAATTTCCCATTAAGCACTGCTTTAGCTACATTCTACAAATTCTGATATGTTGTATTTTCAGTTTCATTCAATTCAGGATATATTATGATTTATTTGTTGATAATGGGTTAACTTTGAAATGTGTTGATTCATTTCCAAGTATTGGGGTTTTTAGAGATACTTTGTTGTTACTGATTTGTAATGTAATTCCATTGTGTCAGAGAGCATACTGTATAGGATTTCAGTCTTTTAAAATTTGTTGGGACTTATTTTATGGCCCAGCAGATGTTCTGTTTTGGTGAATGCTTCATATACACTTGGGGAAAAAAAAAGTGTGTTCTGCCATTATATATCTGTTCTGTATCTGCCAATTAGGTCAAGGTGATTGATGGTGTTTTTCTGACATATATCTTATTACTATTATTACTATTTTGTCTAATTCTATCAATTTCCTAGAGAGGGATATTATAAATCTCTAACCTTGATTGTGGATTTGTCTGTTTCTCTAATGAATTCTGTCAGTTTTGCTACATGTATTTTGATGTTTTGTTATTAGGGGAAAACACATTTATAATTGTTATGTCCTCTTGGTAAATTGTCCCCTTTGTAATGTGAAATATCACGCTATTTTTGGTAATAGACTTTGACTTGAAGTCAGCTTTATCTGATACTAGTGCAGATACTTTTGCTTTCCTTTGCTTTCTGTATGCAGGGTGTATCTATTGCTATCACTTTTGTTTCATCATAGCTATGTCTTTAAATTCAAAGCATGTCTTTTATAGATAGTATGTACCTAGTTGGGTTTTGGTTTTAAATGCAATGTGTAGTTTATTTACATTAAATGTAATTATTGATATAGTTGCTTTTAGATCTACCACTTTGCTTTTTGTTTCCTGTTTATCCTGTGTTTTGTTCTTTTCCACCTCTCCTTTTTTTTAGATTAATTGAATTTTTTTCAAATTTCATTTTAATTTAGCTATTAGCTATACTTATTAGCATTTGTTTTAGAGGTTACTGTGGGATTATGATATATATCCTTAACTTTTCACAGTTTACTTTTGATACTGAACCACATTATATAAAATGTGTAGTCTATTAATCCTCCCCCTTTTATACTCTGTCTTATGATATATCTATGCTATAAATAGTATTATAATTTGCTTTATATAATTTATTTATATAATTATAATTTATTATAATAAATAGTATAATTTATAAATATAATTTATAAAGATGAAAAAGACAAAAGGATCTTATTTATGTACATATTTACCATTTCCATCTCTTCATATCTTCCTGAATGTTTCTTTTCAGCCTAAAAATTTTCCTGTAGATTTTCTTTCGGTGTAGGTTTCCTGGACAAATTCTCTTGATTTTTGTTTATCTGAATGAGTCTATTTAACTTTCAAACTTGAAGGATATTTCTACTGGGTATAAAATGTTGAGTTTACAGTTTTTTTGTTTTGTTTTTCTTTTTAAGGAAAAGATGCTGTTCACGGTCCTCTGGCCTCTGTTTCTGAAGGGAAGTTAGTGATCATTCATGTCGTTTTTTTTCTGTGTATAATGTATTTTCCTTTTGGTTGCTTTTAAGATTTTTCTCTTTATCATTGCTTTTTAGCAGTTTGACTATGATATATTTTTTTAACCTGTTTGAGAGACACTGAGCTTCAATTTGAAAATTAATTTTTTAATCAAATTTCAACCATTATTTCTGTGAATTTTTTTTTTTTGTCCTATTTCTCTCTTCCTATCTTCCTTTATTAATGATTCACATTAGAATTAGGTTAGAGCTTTTGATACTGGGCTGCATGTCACTGGGACTTATTGACTTTTTCTTTCTTTTTCACCCTTTCCCCCCTTTTTTCCAGATTGAATGATTTCTATTTACAAATTCTTTCTTCTCCCAATTCCAGTCTGCTATTAAGCCCATCCAGTGAATTTTTTTATTTGATTTTTTTAATCTTAACTTTATTTAATTTTTTTTTTAGATTTTTACTTAAAAATTTTTTTAAAAAGATTTTATTTATTTGACAGAGAAAGAGAGAGAGAGAGAGAAAGCGAGCACAAACATGGAGAGCAGGAGCAGGAGAGGGAGAAGCAGGCTCCCTACTGAGCAGGGAGCCCAGTGCGGGGCTCGATCCTATGACCTTGGCATCATGACTTAAGCTGAAGGCACATGCTTAGATCTTGGAGTCTGTAAATTCATTATGAACATAGTTTTTTTTGTTTGTTTTTGTTTTTTAAAATTTTTTTTAAAAATATTTTATTTATTTATTTGACAGAGTGAGACACAGCTAGAGAGGGAACACAAGCAGAGGGACTGTGAGCTGGAGAAGCAGGCTTCCCGCTGAGCAGGGAGCCCGGTGTGGGGCTCGATCCTGGGTCTCCAGGATCATGACCTGAGTCGAAAGCAGTCGCTTAACCAACTGAGCCACCCAGACGCCCCTAAATCTTTTTTTTTTTTTTTAATATTTTATTCATTTGACAGAGAGATCACAAGTAGTCAGAGAGGCAGGCAGAGAGAGAGGAGGAAGCAGGCTCCCTGCTAAGCAGAGAACCTGACGCTGGCCTTGATCCCAGGACCCTGAGATCATGGCCTGAGCCGAAAGCAGAGGCCCTAACCCACTGAGCCACTCAGGTGCCCTGAACATAGTTTTAAGAGTTACTTTAAAAGTTCCTGTCTACCAAGTTTAGCATCTAGATTATCTTGAACTTAATCTCCATTGATTGAGTTTTCTTTTTCTCCTGCTGGCATTTTCCTTTTCTTCAAATGTTTAATATTTTGTATTGCATCCTGCACATGGTGTCTGCTATTGTTGTAGAGCTTGGATTATATTATGTTCCTCTAAGGAATGCTGATTGCTTTGTTCAAAAGGGCACTTAATTTGGCTTAACTCAGATTCCAAAATAGTTTCCTCTGCAGTGGGCAGCAACTGAAACCTTTGTTTAGTTTTTTTTTTTAGCTTTCGTTGGGCTGCTTGAAACTATATATTTCAAAGATCAGCCAGAAATTTAGGCAGAGTTTATATGAAGAAATTGAGGGCACCCTTTTGTGACTCTCTTCTTTTTAGGACTTTCTCCCTCATTTTCCAACTGTTGTAGTTGTATTGAACTTTGTCTTTTAGACTAAGTTTTTTACTTGAGTTTTAGCTACGTGGTGTTACTGACTGGAGCCTGCATTTAGGTAAAAAGCATTAAAATATGGGAAACTTACCTAGTGCCCTTCTCTTATTCCAAATATCCATCTCTTATTTCTGCAAGCTCTTTGTTACTCTTCAGTGCCTTTTCATATTTGTTTTATAATATATTTTTTTCTATTTTATAATGATTGTATGCAAAAGGGGTGTTCCACTATGATCTTTTATAACATGACTGAAAGAGAAAATGTTATGTTCATAGGCCACCTAGGAATTTGTACACGTTCAGTGTTACACAGAGGAATATTTTTCTTTTAAGTAGCAATTTCTTATTGCATTAACAGCTACTTGGATGTAACATTTCGATAATGTTATATTTGTGGTGAATGTTCAGAGTAGAGGATAGTGCTGACCATGAATAAACCTTGATCTTTGCCTTTTACAGTGAAGAACATCTAAGCCGCTATTTCTGTGTGTATTTATTTTTTATTTTCCTTTTTAAAACACTATAAAAATACAGATACACTGATCATAAAAGTGTCATATAGATGTATTAGGAGTTAAAGTGAAAAGGGTCTTCTAATAAAAAAGAAGTAGTCTTCTATCTTACTCCTTTTCCCTTGGGTAAACCTCTTTTATTCGTTTGTTATTTTTCCAGATTCTTTTCTATATGTTTACATGGGTAGGGAAACAATTAATTAAGATTTTATTTTATTTTATTTATTTTATTATTTATTTTAGTATTTATTTATTTATTTATTCATTTATTTATTTATTTATTTTAAAAGATTTTATTTATTGACAGAGAGAAACACAGCCAGAGAGGGAACACAAGCAGGGGGAGTGGGAGAAGTAGAAGCAGGTTCCCTGCTCGGCAGGGAGCCTGATGTGGGACTTGATTCCAGGTCTCCGGGATCATGCCCTGAGCCGAAGGTAGTCGCTTAACCAACTGAGCCACCCAGGTGCCCCAGGATTTTATTATTTTTAAATGCATTTGTTTTAATTCTATGCTTATTGTTCTCTTATTTTTGTAGTCTTCTTGAGATCTTTGTCAGTACACTTGTTTCATTCTTTTTAATGATTGAATATTAGTGTCTTGCAAGAATGTTCAATTATATATTTAACCATTTCCCTTTTGATGGACATTGTAGAGTGTTTCTGAGCAATCAGGGTTTCAAACAATGATGCACTGGTATTCCTTGAACATATATTTTTGACCACTTGTGAATAGCCCTTTGGGATAACTTTCTTTGAATGTAATTGCTGGATTTAAGTGAATGTACATTTTAAATTGCATTAACAAATTACCCTCCAACAGACCATTCCACTTAATATTTTGACCAGGAGTATGGTAGAGTACATTTTCCCTTACAAATCCTTGCCTATGGGTACTAGTCATCTTTTAATTTTCTCAAATATTTGTTAACATTGTGTTTATTGAATATTTTTATCTCTTTTTCTGCGAATTTTCTCTGTTCGCTTCTTATTGGGTTGTTTTTATTCTTGATTTGCCAGGTTTTCTTTGTACATTATGGATATTGATCCTTGGTCTTTTGTATAAATTGTACTTCATTTTCTCTTGGTCTTTCACTTGTCTTTTATTTATTGCAATTTATAACACTGAAATTAAGAATTTTAAATCTACTTTATTTTCCTTTAATGTTTAGAAAATATAGCTACAATTATAATATGCATACAATCAATATTATTACATATATATTTTCCATATTAAAAAAAATCACATTATTTTATAAGCCACCCTGTAGAACTTTTCATGAAATCCAGTGTTTCTCACTGATAGCTCATACTCCAAAGTTCTTGATCAACATTCATCTTTAAAAATTTCTGTATTTTGCTGTGTTTGAATTATCATGAATTCAAAGGGGGTAGAGTAAGGGAGAAGGGAATTATGTGTAGGTTAATTCTGGCATTTCCTAGATGTCTGTGATGGCCTAAGGGCTTACCTGGTAGCCTTCTTCTGAACTACAGCAAACCTTAAGGATTAGAAGACAGCCTTTTGGAAATTTTAGCCAGAAATGAGCTATGGAATCAAATCTCATGTGATTCTATTTGTGACATGGTGCTAGACCAGAGAAGTGTTCCTTTGGTAAATATGGGTGATCTGTGACCCTTTCCTTTTCCAGTATATGGAGAGTTTGGGCTCTGTTATTCTTAAAATAAAACTTCTTATGTATGTATGAGTCCAGAGGAAGAATGAAGCTTGAGATTTGTGGTTTGCCTGTTGCTCCCTGGAGAAAAATATGCTGAGAAGTTCTGTTAGTAAGAGACTTGGGGGAACTGGTAAAGGTTAAATGAAATTGTCTTCCTGCAGTTAGGGCAGAAAAGGTGAGAAGAGATTTTGCTAATAAGCTTCGATAGCCCCCCCCCCCCTTTTTTTTGCTCCATTGAAACACCTTATCAACCTGCTAAGTATCATGCATTGTGTTAAAATAAGTGGTATGACTGATACAGGATCAGAAAGTGGCTACCTAAAGACCATCATAACTTAGGAGGTAGGACACTTAAGCTGAATCTCTCTCTTTTTTTTTTTTTAAATTTAAATTTAGTTAGTCAACACACAGTACATCATTAGTTTCAGATATAGTGTTCAACAGTTTATATTTTTTTAAAAAGATTTATTTGACAGAGAGAAACACAGCTAGAGAGGGAACACAAGTAGTGAGAGAGGGAGGAGCAGCTCCTCCCACCCCCCAGCCCCCCTGCTAAGCAGGAAACCTGATTCGGGGCTCGATCCCGGGACTCCGGGATCATTTCCTGAGCTGAAGGCAGATGCTTAATGACTGAGTCACCCAGGCACCCCTGTTCAACAGTTTTTAAGCTGAATCTTGATGGATGAATAGTACTGTCCCATGAGTTATAGATGGGGTGTGGGTATTCCAGCAGAGGGGGCAACATCAGCAAAGATGTAGCACATTTCCTGTTATGTTATTTCATTGGAGAGAAGGTGTTCAATTAAATATTTGATGATTCTGTATTTTGACACTACATACTTGCGAATTTATTTTTAGCTGTCACGAAATCTTTACATCTTACATTCTCCTTTGTGTTGTACTGAATCTAATTTATATATTTAACAATCAGTATAAGATTTGAAAGTGCTTGCTTTTCTTCCAGGAAGGCAGATTCCAAATATGAGGAGTACTTTAAATTATAAATAGAAAATTTTACTTCATTAAAAGGTGAATTACATTATTTATTTACTTATTTATTTTTAAAGATTTTATTTATTTATTTGACAGAGAGAAACACAGCAAGAGAGGGAACACAAGCAGGGGTAGTGAGAGAGGGAGAAGCAGGGTTCCTGCCAAGCAGGGAGCCCAATGCAGGGCTCGATCCTGGGACTCCAGGATCATGACCTGAGCTAAAGGCAGACGCCTAATGACTGAGTCACCCAGGAGCCCCAGTGAATGACATTTAAATGGTTTTGTTTTTAATAGGACCATTTCTAAGACTGATACCATAATGAGTATATGTCATCAGAATTGCATACTTTTATTTATTTATTTATTTTTAAGGATTTCATTATTTGTCCGAGAGAGCACAAGCATAGGGAGCAGTAGGCAGAAGGAGAGGGAGAAGCAGGCTTCCTGCTGAGCAGAGAGCCCCATGTGGGGTTTGATTTGAGGACCCTGGTATTGAGACCTGAGCCAAAAACAGACAATCCAACTGAGCCACCCAGGTACCCCTTATTATTATTATTATTATTTTTAGGTAGGCTCCATGCCCAGAATGGAGCCCAATGTGGGGCTTGAACTCATGACCCTGAGATCATGACCTGAGCTGCAATCAAAAGTCAGATGCTTAACTGAGTAGTTGGATGCCTCCCTCACCCTCATCCCTTTTTCTTTCTTTCTTTCTTTCTTTCTTTCTTTCTTTCTTTCTTTCTTTTTTTTTAAGATTTTTTTATTTGACAGAGGGAAACACAGCTAGAGAGGGAACACAAGCAGGGGGAGTTAGAGAAGGAGAAACAGGCCTCCTGCCGAGCAGGGAGCCCGATGTGGGGCTTGATCCCGGGACTCCGGGATCATAACCTGAGCCGAAGGCAGTCGCTTAACCAATGGTGCCACCCAGGCACCCCTCTCATCCTTTTTTCTTAAGTAGGTTTACATGCAGTGTGGAGCCCAATGCGGGGCTTGAACTCATGACACTGACTGTAGGAGTCAGATGCTTATTGACTGAGCCACCCAGATGCCTGTTTGGGTCGAGGAGGCGTCTTGACCACATGCCATGTGGTTAACACAAATGGTATAGCAAAGCAGCTTTTTGAAAATAGTAAGCCGAATGTAGTCAAATATTCCCTCCTGGCTCCTCCATGTTGCCTTTAGATTGGTCTTTTGTCTCACTGGGTCTAGAGTGTTGTGCCTTAGCCTTGTGGCCTCTTCTTCTTCTTCTTCTTCTTCTTTTTTTTTTTTTTTTAAGATTTTATTTATTTTATGGACACAGTGAGAGAAGGAATACAAGCAGGGGGTGTGGGAGAGGGAGGAAGTAGGCTCCCTATCGAGCAGGAAGCTCAACATGGGACTTGATCCCAGGACCTGAGGCAGATGCTTAATGACTGAGTCGCTCAGGCACCCATCTTCTTGGGTGTAAATGATTTCCCTTTTCTTGTTAAGCCTTTCGTCAGGGGCAGCACTCCTCTCCTCCCAATCTACTTTTCTGTCATGTGGGAGAAATGGAACTGATGAGGTAGAAATCTCATCTCAAAACCTGGTTGTCTGTTTTGGTGTGGAGAGCTCTAGATGACAGCCATGTTCCTTATAATCTTTTTTTTTTTTTAAAGATTTTATTTATTTATTTGACAGAGAGAGATCAGAGGTGGGCAGAGAGGCAGGCAGAGAGAGAGAAACAGGAGAAACCAGGCTCCTCGCTGAGCAGAGAGCCTGATGCAGGCCTCGATTCAGGACCCTGAGATCTCAACCTGGGCTGAAAGCAGAGGCTTAACCCACTGAGCCACCCAGGCGCCCAGCCATGTTCCTTATAATTCAGAATACTAATCTCATAAATTATATTGTCTAGAGGGTGGTGTTATGTTAGACATCACTTGAAATTGGTACTGAATTGTTCCTACATCACCGAGAAATATGCTGTTTAGATAAGAGAAGTGAGGAGACTAAGCTAGAGGCTAAATCCAATGCCTGTTATTTATTTATCTATTTATTTAAAGATTTTACTTATATTTTTTAAAGATTTATTCATTTATTTGACAGAGAGAGAGCATGCACAAGTAGGTGGAGTAGTAGGCAGAGGGAGAGGGAGAAGCAGGCTGCCGGCTGAGCAGGGAGCCTGATGTGGGGCTCGATCCCCACATGATCCTGGGATCATGATGTGAGCCAAAGGCAGACGATTGACAGACTGAACCGCCCAGGTGCCCGCTCCAGTGCTTGTTTTAAAGTTTACATATTTTGTGGGATTTTAGGACACCCACATAGAGTTTCTGTCCTCTCAATTAGTTGAGCTGTATCTCTTGTTTGTGGAGACAGTAGAAATAAAGTAAAGTGAGGATGGGACAGAAGAGCTTTGGGAAAAGGATGATGGTAAGATTTCATGTCTTCTTTTGCTTCTTCAGATTACACAGACGATTTTCTGAGAGTTATTTTGAGTGCACTTGCCCGTTTTTCTAAGAGAGGTTATAGCAGTGGTAGAGGTCAGATTACCCTGAGTTTGAGCTAGGAAGGATGAGTGCTCTGGGATGTTTGTTTTGAAGGCCTAGAAGCCAGAGGAGAATACTGTTGAAATTCTTCTACTCAGGTAGGCCTTTTGTTTATGTTGTAAAATAAAATTATTATAGCACTTTTATAAATTATTAGTGTAGTTGCCCTTAGAATTTTCATGATCTCAGATTATTCTCTAAATCTGGGTCTAACCTATTTGGTCATTTACAGCTTACCAGAGATTTTTGAAAATGGGCTTGTAGTCCATTCATTCGTTTTCGTCAACAAATATTTAGTAACATCTAAATGCCAGACTATACTAAGCTCTCTCATTTGTGAATGTTCTACATGAACCACAGCATAAATAAGAGAGAAGTCCTAATAGAGGTACAGCCTTATTCAGCTTGGTTTTTGTTGTTGTTGTTTTTTGGTGTGTATGTATAGTTTTGTTTTGTTTTGTTTGGAACTATGTACCTGTTAGAGTCTTAGAAATGGGACACTTTGCTGCGTAGTTTAGATCAGTGATACTGACCCATGGATTTTTGATGTGTTGTCAGTTATAAAATGAATAAGAAGTCCTTTGTCACTAAAATGCTGAATGTTTACAAATGATTTACTTGTTAGTTAACCAGGTATGTTTTATAGAGTAATGCCTATAACAGATTTTGCAAATGAATTATTTTAAAATTAATTAGGTCCATTTTAGTATAATGCCTACAGTAGTTTAGCTTTCATGTGCTTGTATTCTCTGTTTTCTTGCGCTGAGGAGTGATAGGGTTATAGCCATTTTGGTCTGGGAGCTTGTGAATGTCTGTGGTTTGCTGTCAGGTGTGTACTGGTGGAGAATTGTTTGAGAATTCATTGTTCATTGTTCATTGTTAGAGAAATGAATGAGACATCTGGTCAGTGCTCCAGGTCTTTCTGTCGAGGGAAACTGATAGGACTGCAGTTGCCACTAATACAAAAGTAAAAAATACTTAAAACTATGGGAGAGAATATTGACAGTAATAATGTGTGCTTGCCACATGAAAGTTGAACTCGAGACTCACTTGTTGAGCCCTTACTATATGCCCGGGGGCTCTGCTAACTTTGATTGTATCATAATAAATGGCGTTTAGTGTTCATTAAATGCTGTTTGGATCTGACTCTGGAAGAGGGGTGATATTTAGGTTGGTGGTTTGGGGGCAGAGGTGGAAGAAGGTGGTACTTTCACAGTACCACCTTGAAGGATGAGTAGCAATTAGGCATTTGGAGATGGAAGCAGAGCAACGTCAACAGCGTAATAATCACAGAGTCTTTTCTGAGACTGTTAAGTGTGCTTTCTGACCTAATTGCAGGTTTTCTGAACTGGGTTAAGGCTGAGCAGGTAAGTTCCTGCCAAACTGAAGTCAGTTGCTTTGAAGAGTTGATGGGGCTATTGACAATGCTTTATTCTCAGAAAGTAGGGATAGCCCTGAAGTGTTCACCTGGATCTCTCTGTTGGTAAGGTTGCTTTCCTCCTACTTACCTATTATTCTTTGGCCCTAAGATATTTTAAAGTGTTTTTCCTGAGGTGTTTGAAAATAAATTGCAGACTTCTACTCCTAAGTACTTTGGTGTACATTTCTTACATTATATTACCATAATATAATTATCAAAATCAGGATCTTATTCAGACTACGCCAAGGATTTTGTTGGTACCTTATAACTTATTTTTGGAAGTGATTTTGTCTTCATTCATTATACTCTTTTTGGTAACTTGCTTTTTTATGTTGATAAATTTGAAAAGAAATCCAGAAAACTATAAGAATAATAAAACCAAAATTCAGCTCTCCCACTGCCCAAAACTATTGGTATTTGTTCATGCATGCCACAGGTTCTTACATTGGCCTGCAGTGGCCCTGCTTCTTCGGGCCACCTGTTACCCCACTGTCTCCTTGCTGCTGACTGTACTGCAGCCACAAGGCCTCCTTGCTGTCTGTCAGACATAGCAGGTGTGCTCTCACCTGTTGGGTTGCATTTGGCACACTTTTATTGAGTACCTTTTATACCTGACCAGAGCAAATAGATGTATTGGAAGACTTGTTTCATAAGTTAAGTAGTGGGTAATATTGAATTAATTAGGTCATTCATTCAATTACTTCAAGTAATTCGAGTCAGTTACTTGAGCATTTCTTACAAAAACTTCAAGGGGGTTAGCTGGAAAACGTTAGGAAAACACAGAAAGTTGAATAACTGACCTCTTTGACCCCAGGGCATGGATTACTTTTAAGAATGGATTGTCCTGGACAGTTCCAGTTGATAAATGGGGAATTGCATTATTGATTGATAGCCCAGCTTAAATATTTCTAGATTTGCCATAATGTTGACAACTCTTTTTCAAAACAAAATTTCAAGTAAATCCTATTTTTTGATACAGTGATTCTTTTTTCTAAGATTCCTATTGGATATGGGGATTAAAAAATCAACATATATGATCAAATAAAGAATCTATTTTGAAAATTAATGTGGGAAAGGTATTTTAGTATGTTTTCCAAGATGTTTAAAGTTAAATTACTGTAGTTACTTATTAATTTTTCATGGAAAAACCTAACATGGCAAGAACTTAAGGTTGTCTCAGACTGTGTGGACATAGTATCATAATTTTTGAGTAATAAGGAAACAACAATGAAAGGTTTTTCTTAAAGTTTGATTTTTAAAATAAAATATAATTTCTTATAACCTGAACACTAAAGTATACTAATTCTTTATAAGTATTCTTTTTTTCTTTTTAAGATTGATTTATTTATTTTACAGACCAAGAGGTTGGGGGGAGGAACAAAGAGAATGAGAGAATCCTGAAGCAGACTTCCTACCGAGCGTGGAGCTCACCAGGGCTTTATCCCAGGATCCTAATAAGATTGTGACCCGGGCCAAAAATCAATGGTCAGTCACCCAACAGACTGAGCCAGCCAGGCATCCCAATGAGTGTTAGTTCTTGATGAATTCTTATAATTCTGAATTAAGTCAGCTGGTACTTGTATTAAAAAATTATTTTATAGGGACACCTGGTTGGCTCAGTTGGTAGAGATGCGATTCTTGGTCTCGGGGTTGTAAGTTTGAGCCCCATGCTGGGTGTAGAGACTCCTTAAAAATAAAGTCTTTAAAAAAATTACTTTATTGAGTCATTTTGCTAAATTTTTCCCCTCATAAATTTCAAAACAAGTACATGCCAGGAAAATTTAAAACCGGGTAAAAGAAAATAAAAAGTGAAATGTCCTCTCTTCTATAGACATAGCATTCTCACTCTTGAAGGAGACGTGGTACTATTTGGTGTATGGCCTTTCGTCCTTTGAGACATGGTTCTGGTACATATACAAACATATGTATACAGATATAACTTCAAAAAAACACAGTAATCGGGGTGCCTGGGTGGCTCAATCATTAACTATCTGCCTTCAGCCCAGGTCAAAATCCCCAGGGTGCTGGGATCGAGCTCTGCATTGGGCTCCCTGCTTAACGGGAAGAGGCCTGCTTCTCCCTCTCCCACTCCTCTTGCTTGTGTTCCTTCTCTTGCTGTCTGTCTGTTAAATAAATAAATCTTTAAAAACAACAATAACAACAAAACCCCTCACAAAAAACCACAGTAATGGAATCATATTCTTACATTATTCAGTGGCTTATAATTTTCATTTATGGTGTTTTTCCTTGTTAGTTCCTCTCTCCTTTCACAATTATATGTAATTTATTTTATGGGTATTCTATAATTTATTTCCTGTCCCCTGCTAAAAAATCCTTGTTATTTCTAATTTTTCACTAGTCTGTTTTATAGGCAGAGGGCCTAATATTTGGCAAGAAGGACTTAGCCACAGTCGCACACTTTTTACTGGCTGGTGATACAGAGTCTCTGACTCCCATCTTCCAACTGAGGACCTAAGGCCATCCGATGAGATGCTAAGTGCTATATAAATTGAGACATGAACACATGTCTAGGGAAGTTGCACAGTATGTGACAGAATTCCCACAGCCCTTGAGGGCACTTGTTAAGCAATGTGTATACTCTGAGTAAGAGGCTTAGTAGGTTAGCCAGTTTTGAAGAGGAGTGTGTGGTACAAGTGCTGTCAGTACTCCAGACAGGGTAGTGCCTTTGGAATTCTTTAATTTGAGGGAGGGAGATGTGTTGATCTGGAAACAGAATGATGTTTCTGGTGTTTCTTTTGGAACATGGTCTTAGTGGTAAGTACAGGATGATCTAGAAAGATGGCTGGGAGAGAGATTGTTTTGTTGAGGATTCATTCACCAGGAATGTATTATGTAATTAAGCAAGAAAGAGGGCGGTACCATCATCAGAAACACCCAATGGGGTCCCTGGAGGCCAGGATGCTGTCGCCTTAGTCACTATTTAGTGATTGCTGACCTGAGGTGGTACCTGTCTTGGAATTTCTAACCTGGGATGGAGTCCCAGTATAGGAAATTTGTGTGAAGGAAGCTCTTGAAGGGCAGTAGGAGGAGCCAGGGAATTCAGCGTACTTCTAGTCCAGAGCGGAAGAAAGGTGTTAGCTGCTTGAGACATGGCTCTAGCATTTGGGGCAGTTCTGCCATCTTGTGGAATAAATGCTGAATGATTTTTATGAGGACTGAGTGCAGAGGTTTGCGAGGAAAACCTTGGCAGGGTTGTTTTCCTTCCACTTAGCTGTTCTGTGGCCTCAAAGCAGTTTTCATATATATATATATTTTCCTGCACATATTAATTTTTTTTTATTAAATAAACTCTATCCCCAATGTAAGACTTAAACTCACAACTCCTAAGATGAAGAGACATGGTCTGCTTTCTAAGTCAGCCAGGAACCTCTCTGCATATATTTTTAAAAGTTTTAAGACTTTAAGAAATAATTTCAGACTTACAAGGTTGGAAAAGTAGTATAAAGAATTCTTGTATATTTTCAGTCAGATTACCCCACTAGTTTGCAGTTTACCATGTTTGCTTTCTTTTTTTTTAATGATTTTTTAAAAAGCAAGCTCCATGCTGGGCAAAGCTCAAACTCAAAACACTGAGATCCAGACCTGAGCTAAGATTGAGATGGATGCTTAACTGACTAAGCAACTCAGGTGACCCCCCCCCTTTTTTTTTAAAGATCTTTTCTTTCTTTCTTTCTTTTTTTTTTTAAGATTATATTTATTTGACAGAGGGAGAGAGAACGTACAAGCAGGGGGAGCGGCAGGCAGAGGGAGAAGCAGGTTCCCCACTGACCAGGGAGCTTGTGGGGCTTGATCCCAGACCCTAGGAACATGATCTGAGCTGAAGGCAGACGCTTAACCAACTGAGCCACAGGTTTACCATCACCCCTTTTTCCTCCAGAGTAATCTCTACACCCAGTGTGGGGCTTGAACTCACAGCTGTGAGATTCAGAGTCGCATCCTCTAATGACTGAGCCAGCCAGGCACCCCAATTATTCTCTTTTTAAAATTAATTAAATAACTTTTGAAGATTTTATTTACTTAATTTGTCAGAGAGACAGAGAGCATGAGCAGGGGTGGGGAAAGGGGGGCAGAGAGAGAAGCAGGCTCCCTACTGTGCAAGGATCCTGACACAGGACAAGATCCCAGGACTCTGGGTTCTTGACCTGAGCCAAAGGCAGATGCTTAACTGACTGAGCTACCCAGCCATCCTATCCCCTTTATGAAAAGTATTATTTCTGAATTGTTTGGTGTAAGTTGCAGAACTTTACCCATAAATATTTCAGGGCATATTCCTAAAAACAAGGACATTCTCTTATATTACTACAATATGATTATCAAAATCAAGACCTTCTTCAGACTTCCTCAGTTGTTCTAATGTCCATTATATATAGCAAAAGTAGGAAAAATTTTTTCCTGGTTAGGACCCAATCTAGGATGATACATTGGATTTCATTGTTTGTTTCTTTTCTTTCTTTCTTCCTTTTTTAAAAAAGATTTTATTTATTTATTTGATAGAGGGAGATCACAAATAGGCAGAGAGGCAGGCAGAGAAAGAGGGGAAACAGGCTTCCCACTGAGCAGAGAACCTGATGTGGGACTCAATCCCAGGACCCTGAGATCATGACCTTAACCCTCTGAGCCACCTAGGTACCCCTGTTTGTTTCTATTCCTTTCATCTGCAATAATTCTTCAGTCTTTCTTTGCCTTTCATGGCCTTGACATTTCTGAAGGGTATGATGCCCCTCAGTTTGTTGTTTTCTGATGTATCTTTATGATTAGTTTTAGGTCATTAACTTTTAGTAGAGATACTGTATAGGCAACATGTTCTTTTTAAGTGCATTCTGTCAGGAGGCACATGATACCTTTTTGTCCCATTTATCGGTGATGTTAACTTTGATCACTTGGGTAAAGTAATTATCTGTTCTACTGTAAAGCTATTATTTTTCCCTTTATAATTAATAAATTTCTTGTGAGTGGATACTTTGATGCTATGTAAATATTTTGTTTCTCCATGAAATATGCACCTACTATTTTAGCATCTGTTGGTATTTCTTATCTGAAACAGTGTTTACCCTGATGACTGCCAAATAGTGATTTCTGATTTTAATAATTTCTTTTATATTTCATTAGTTTGTATTCTATTATAAGGAAGAAGTTTCCCTTCTTTCTTTATTTGTATCCACATGGATTCATGGATTCTTGCTTTGTTCTATGGGTTATAATCTGTGTCTGTCATTTTCTTCTTTGTTAAAGATTATTTGAGAGGGGAGAGAGAGCATGAGCAAGGGGAAGGGCAGAGGGAAAGAGAGAATGTCAAGTAGACACCCAGCTGAGCATGGAGCCGGACATGGATCTCTTTATCTCGTGACCCTGAGATCATGATGTGAGGCAAAATGCTTAACCGGCTGAGCCACGGGGGCTCCTGGTGTGCATATGGTTATTTATTTAAATGCTCACATTGTCCCAGATTTGGCCAATGGGATCTTTCAGGATGATTCCTGTATCTTCTTTTTTTTTTTTTTTTTAAGATTTTATTTATTTGACAGAGAGAAACACAGCCAGAGAAGGAACACAAGCAGGGGGAGTGAGAGAGGGAGAAGCAGGCCTCCCGCCGGGCAGGGAGCCAGATGTGGGACTTGATCCCGGGTCTCGGGGATCATGACCTGAGCCGAAGGCAGTCGCTCAACCAACTGAGCCACCCAGGCACCCCTATTCCTGTATCTTCTTCATTCTGTGAGCACATATATATATATATATTTTTTAAGATTTTATTTACTTAAAAAGATTTGTTTATTTAATTTTTTTAAAAAATATTTTATTTATTTGACAGAGAGAAACACAGCCAGAGAGGGAACACAAGCAGGGGGAGTGAGAGAGGGAGAAGCAGGCTTCCCGCCAAGCAGGGAGCCCGATGTGGGGCTCGATCCCGGGTCTCCGGGATCATGACCTGAGCCGAAGGCAGTCACTTAACCAACTGAGCCACCCAGGCGCCCCTGTTTATTTAATTTTTAAAAAGATACTATTTATTCATTTAAGAGAGAGTATACAGGAAAGCTGGGGGTGGGCAGAGGGAGAGGTAGAAGCAAACTCCCTGCTGAGCAAATACCAGACTTGATCCAGGGGCCCTTGGGATTATGACCCAAGCCAAATGCAGATGCTTAATCAACGGAACCATCTGCATGCCCATAAAGGTTTTATTTTTAAGTAATCCCAACACTGAATGTGGGGTTCAGACTCACAACCCTGAGATCAAAAATTGTGTGTTCCGCCAACTGAACCAGCCAGCTCCCACCCCACCCTGGTTGGTTTGTTTGTTTGTTGTTGTTGTTGTTTTATGTGGGCACTTCTTTACTTTCCAATTAACAAGATGTTTCAGGCTCATCTTGTACTTACTCGTCCTTTCAACAAGGGATTCAGAAACCATTGGATTTCTCCAGGAAGTCCTGATTTCTTTTAAGTGAAGAACTGTATTTAGAAACCAAGATCTGGGTGCTAGGTATGCTTGTTGCTCCTGGGGTATACATAGAAAATGTTTATTTACTTATTTTAAGTAATCTCTGCACTGAATGTGGGGCTTGAACTCACGATCCTAAGATCAGAAGTTGCATGCTCCTCTAACCGAGCCAGCTGGGCATCCCCTTTTCTATGTATTTTTATAATATCTTTTTTTTCCCCACCTGTAACCATACATGGGGTCATATACTATGGTATGGACAAGGCAACTTTCTGTTTTCACTTAGTCTAACTTGAGATTATCCATATCAGTAAGAACAGAGCTACTTCATTCTTGTAAATAGCTGATCAGAGTTACATAATGCAGACTTCCCATAATTTATTTAGCTGTTCTTCTACCTAGGACATTTTTTTTTATTCAATGTATTTGACCAGACTTACTGTGAATATTTAGATCCATCCATGCTTGTTTTTGATTGCCTTTTGTTGCTAAAGAGCTGATAAAGTTACTTATTCACAGACCTGAAAAATGTTTTACCCATTATAGTGTTGGAAGTACATGTCAAAAAGTGTTAAGCTACTGGGATCACATGGCATCATTGCTGACAAGAATACCAACTGTATTAGGGGATGGCGCTGAGGGTACATACATCAGACAATGAGAAGGGGCCCTTATCCTCTGGCTGAAGAAGTGGCAAATAACAGGATCCAGCAGCATATCTGAAGTGCTGAAGATGAGCTGCTTCAGTTAGTTGTTTGTGCCAGGAGTTGATGGCATGTGGACCCTGAGAGCCATGGCCATCTGGGCAACTTCCTGCATGTGGAGTGGGCTGAGTTTGGATAGAAGTGAACATTTGACCAAGCCATGAAGGAATGGCAGGGAGAAGGCAAAGCCTGAATGGAAGTATGAGCTGTGAGAGCATGAAGCAGTTGTTTGGGCCAGTAGTCAGTGAGGTAGTTCCTGAGGCCTGATTGTGGATTAACGGGAGATGTGTTCGGAAAGCAAGGGGGTACTTAGATTGACATGCGCTTGGAATGCCAGGATATGGTCAACGAGACTACCTATCACAATTATATTCCTCTAGCTGTGAGGTTTGAGGTTCTGGTAATGGGTATTTTAAAAAGGGTTAAATAGGGTATTATTCTTTCTTTTTTTATTATTTTTAAGATTATTTATTTATTTATTTGACAGAGAAAAACACAGATAGAGAGGGAACACAGCAGGGGGAGTGAGAGAGGGAGAAGCAGGCTTTCCGCTGAGCAGGAAGCCCGATATGGGACTCGATCCCAGGTCTCCGGGATCGTGACCTGAGCCTAAGGCAGTCGCTCAACCAGCTGATAATACCCAGGTGCCCCTAGGGTATTATTTCTAAGCCACGTTTCAGAAAACACAGTTTAAAAACTTTTTCAGTGTAAAGTTAATATATGTTTATCATAAAAGGGAAAATATAAAAACATTACCTGAGTATATAGAAAGTGAGAGGGTTCTGGTCTTGCTCTATATTATCTACGGCTGTGTTAACAATGTTACCACAAACAGTGGCCTAAAACAACACATTTATTTTCTCATAGTTTTTGTGCTCGAGGAACCCAGGCTGAGCTTACTGGGGTCTGGCAAGGCTGTAGTCAGGGAGTTGACCAGGGTGGTGTTCTCATCTGAAAACTCCACGGGGAAAGATCTGCTTCCAGGCTCACTTGGTTATTGGCAGCATTCAGTTCCTTGCATGCTGTCAGGCCCAGGGCCACGGTTCTTGTTGGCACTCTTAGTTTCCTGTCCCATGGGCTTCTTCATAGAGTAGCTCACAACATAGCAGCACGTGTCATCAAGCCTTTAAAGGAGAATACCTGCTAGTAAGGTAGACGTTAAATATTATATAATATAATCACAAAAGTTTTTTTTCAAGAAAGGTGACATACTATCACATACATTGCTCATTCCAATAGAGGCAAGTTACAGGTCCTGGCTATACTCAAGGGGGAAGGGATTACACATGAATGTGAGTACCAGGAGTTAGGGATTATTAGGAGATATTTTATAATTTATTTTCCTCTATTCTCCTCCCCAAAGTAAAGAAAACATTCCTTAGAGTTACTGTTCTTAAAAGCAAATTCAAATTCTGTGGACCATTTTTCTCTTTATATATCAACATACAGCAGTAATTTGGGGAGAGGCAAAAGCAAAGGGTGACTCGAGATTTTGAGCCTTGAAGCCCAGGGGGGAGTTCTATGCTTTGCCTTGATTCCTCCAAACAAAAATCTGTTAAACATGAGGAAGAGCACAGCGCATTTACGTGATGACATCAGTAACTACTTGGAAATGCTGATTTTCATACTGTTTACTAAAATAGGAGTAACTTGGTTCTAGTGATTTACTTTCTACCCCAAGGATAATTTGATTAAACTTAGCTTTTGAACTAGGCTCTCCTGAGGGTTTAATTTTCATATCTTCTGCCTTTTGTCTCCTAGTAACTGCTCCCTCGTTGACAAAAGACAGTAGTATCCCAGAGTGGTTGATGCCACTTAGCTGGCTGGGGCTATTAGTGACATATGATGCAGATAAACTCCCATTGGACAGTAGACACCTGTGTGAGACCTGGCATCTACACAGACTGTCTGGGTCCAGTGGGCCCTTTGGGCAGCCAGTGGCTCCTCTAGTTCTTGACCATGCTTTTAGCACCATGCTTTTTTTTGCCACAGGAACACTGTTCTAACAAGTAGTAAAATATAGAAATGTAAAGGCACTGTGTTGTTCTTTCTGTTGTCAAGATAATATGGCTATTATACCTTATTAGAAAGCATGGAAGGGCAGAAAACAGTTGTTTTTCTTTTTACTTGAATTCTTATAACAGAAGGGTTGCCACTATTTATACTACTGTATTGTATATATTCCACATAATTTTTTTTTATTGTAGTATTTCTCTTGTGAGTTTTCTTTGGCAGAGTTATGCTGTGCATCTTCTGTTTTTATTTTTTCGAAGATTATCTGTATTTATTTGAGAGCGAGTGAGCGAGAGAACCCAAGCAGGAGGAATGGCAGAGGGAGAGGGAGAAACAGGCTTCCCCCTGAGCAAGGAGCCCAATGCCAGGCTGGATCCCAGGACCCTGGGATCATGACCTGAGCCAAAGGCAGATGTTCCACTGACAGCCATCCAGGTGCCTCCATATTCTACTTTTAAATTCTTTGAAAATGTAAAATATTTTGCTTGTTACATCATTTTTTATGGTTCCTGTTGTGCTTTTATTACCGAACTCAAGTGTTTGATTATTAAAGGCACCTGGGTGGCTCAGTTGGTTAAACGACTGCCTTTGGCTCAGGTCATGATCCCGGAGACCGGGGATTGAGCCCCACATCAGGCTCCCTGCTCGGCGGGAAGCCTGCTTCTCCCTCTCTCACTACCCCTGCTTGTGTTCCCTCTCTGGCTGTGTTTCTCTCTGTCAAATAAATAAAATCTTAAAAAAAAAAAAATAAAGTGGGCATTTAGATGTTAAAATTTTTCAGGTTCTGCTGCTGATGGAGGGACCCATGGCTGGGATTATGTACAACTTTGATTTTTTAAACAAACAACTATGTGGTCGGTGACAACCATGATGACAACTAATGTTCAAGTAAATTGCTATAGTTAATAATGGGTTTTCTCTTCTATTACCTCAAGGAAACATGTAGGATCCTTGTGAAATAAGTATTTTTCCTCCCATTTGGTGAGGAAATGTCTTAGAGAGGTTATCTCTCTTGTTTAATGTTGCAGTACACCAAGATATAAATATCACAGAAGTAAAGAATGGAGCATGTCCCCCATTTCAGCTAGAAAGAAATAGATAGTACCAGATTTATTTTACATGAAGTACTTAATGGGAATTCAGAGAGGACAAGGTAGATTTTTTTTTTTTAAAGAAATATTTATTTATTAGCGTGCGCATGAGTCGGGAGAGGCAGGTGGAGGGAGAAGCAGACTCACTGTCGAGTGAGGAGCCTGATGTGGGGCTTGAACTTAGGACCCTGGGATCATGACCTGAGCTGAAGGCAGACACTTAAGACCCACTGAGCCAAGTATTAGGATGGTAGTAAGTCTGAATCTGGTCTAGCTCAGGAGTAATACGTGCTGTGTTTTGGGTCCCTGATTTTTTTGTTTATTTTTAAGGATTTTCCCCTGTTTTCTCCCCACAGTCTATAACCTTGAGAACTTGTATGGCTACTTAACAAACAAACAAACAAAAACAAAAAGCATGTTGATCTTTTCTTTCAGAAGATGAATCATGGTTGAGTCTGTATTATTTATCCTGAAGTTGTATCCATTCTCTCCAAACAGTAATCTGGGGAGGTAGATTCTTTTCTGCTAAGAGGCCAAGGCAAAAGCATTATGCAAGTAGGTGGCATTTGAAGGAGGAGCAGGGCTTGGTTTGCAAGTGAGAGAGGTATGCCAGACCTAAGGAACCATGTGACCTACACTGGCTGAACTAGCAGCTTTCATTGTGCATACAGAAGGCTTGTCTTGGCTGTCATATACAAAAGCTAAGATAAAATGATGAAGTCTGGAAAGTACATTTTTAATATCTCGTAAAATTAGTTGGGTTAAAGATAATACAAGGTCTTTACAAGGTCTTTATGAAAAAGGAAGAAATTACTTAAGTCTTGTGATGTTTATCATTTTTGCTGTTGTTTCATTTTATTTTAACATGTCCCATATAGTTTGTCATCATTAAAAAGTTAGCATAAGCGTTATTTTATTACTATATAATATTTTATCTACTTTTTTTTTTATTTTATCTACTTTTTGATTTGTGCATCCAAAATTATAGTTAATTGTGTAATTTATCCGATTTTGTCAAAGGTTATTTTCCATAACCAATTTATACCCCATTTGCTGCTCTTCTCACCCTGATGCTTACGTTGTTTTTCCCGACAGTTCAAGGTAGATTATTGACAGGCTTAATTGGAATGGTTTATATATCAACAGTTTATACTCAGTGAGTTCATTTGATAAGGGAATCTTATCAAACTTCTGTGGTCAAATATTCATAATTCTCAAATCATTCTTCTTTAAATGTTTGCTCCTTTAGACAACAACCAGTGACTCACTTTGTCTAATTGATGTTGCCATTTTGAAAAGCTCTTGATTTGGTCAGGGGCTTTGTGACAGCGACACCTGGCAGTTTCTTCTCTCCTGGGGCGTTTCTCTGTTCACTTGAGCTGCTGTGATACCAGTCCCACATCTTAGAGGCAGGTGGCTCACCTGAGTGCCATGCTTGTTTACCTTTGGAGGTCCAGCTATTCTTACCTTCTGCTTAGCTGTGAGGAATCAAGGTTTTTACTTCTGGGGATGAAGAGCTTTTATGCTACCATACTAAACTTATTTCCTTTTGTGAACTGGACTGGTAGACTATCTATCTTCATCCATTCAAGCTGCTATAACAGAATATATAACAGAATATAGGTACTTATAAACAGTAGACATTTATGTCTGACCATTGTGAAACCTGGGAAGTCCAAGATCAAGGCACCAGCAGATTCACTGTCTAGTAAGAGCCTGCTTCCTAGTTAATAAACAGCAGTCTTCTCACTATGTCGTCATATGGCAGAAGGGGCAAGGTAACTCTCTGGGGTCTCTTTTATAAGGGCATTCATGTGGGCTCTGTCTTTGTGACCTAATCACCTCCCACAGTCCCCACCTCCAAAATCTATCATTTTGGAGATTAGGTTTTCACATATTAATTTTGGGGATCTATAGCACTGTTTTTCAAGTGAATCATTATTTCAGCGGATAGTTTGAGCACATCTTTCTTGAAATCTCTCTCTAAACCAGGAGGAGATAGATGCAAAAGTGTACTGGGAATATGCATGGATGAAATTGAATTCGCTCAGGCAATTCTACCTGAGAGAGTGTAGATTAATTGATTGGTGTCAGCCTCAAGGCTATCCTCAGCTCTGTCCCACTGGATCAACTTAGATAAAAACCTAAATATATAGAATTACAAGAATCAGTTCTTGTAAATCAAGAATTACAAATCAAATCAAGTTTAATTCTTGGACTTAAAATAATCTCGTGGAGTTTGCTAGGGATAAATGTGTAACTTCCAGTATGTAGTTTGACAAAACTATTTGGGGAAAATGGAAATGTACTCTAATTTCTGTTTTAAAAAGGCAGACAACACAAAGTTCAGGATTTTGGTGGACTAAGCTAGTACTTTCCAGCACCATATAATGTGATGATTAAAAAAATACAGTGAATTTATAAGACCCTTTGGCTGCATTATTAAAAGTATGATGCTCTGAAAGGTGGGGGGAATAATCCTATTGAGTGGTCATATTAGGAATCTTGTGGTTAGTTTGGATTTCACATTTTTAGAAAGATAGAAAAAAAAAATAGTGCTTACAGAGTTAATATGTCTCCAGCCAGAGCTTATGAAGGCTGGTTGAAGGAATGTTTCAGTGTGGTTGATATCTCCAGGCACATTCCATAAATGATGTAAGCTTGTTTATCAAGATGTATTTAATATTTGAAATGACCAGCTTTGTGCCAAGTACATACATTATAGCATTCTCTCAACTCTTTAAAATAGGCTGTATTTATTCTCTTTTATAGATAGGAAGCCAATTGATAATAGTTTAGAAAATATACACAACTTGTTTATATCACTAATGAAAGGTAGAGCTGGGATTTAAAATTGAACTGATTCCATTATAACATACTGCCTCCAGCATGAGCTAGGTTGCAGTAGGTTACAGTAGGTCGAGAATGGTGGCGACATCTGTTGTTCTGCTTATGAGCAGGTTAATCCCTGAAAAGCTGTTCATAAGTCTCGTTTGTTTATAAGTCCAAAATTATACCATATAGTAGTAAGAACCAATATTTATTGAGCACTTAGTGTGTGTCAGACACTTTTTTAGGATCTTTGCATGTAATTCATTTAAGTTTCACAACTCTGTGATGTAGTTACTGCTAATCTCCCCACCCTGCACACGAGGGACCTGAGGCAGGAGGAGTCAGGATTTAAACCAGGCTATCTAGCTGCAGAACCCAATCTTTTCTTTTTTTTAAATTTTATTTATTTCTCAGAGAGAGAGAGAGTGCACAAACAAGCAGGGTGAGCAGCAGACAGAAGGAGAAGCAAGGAGCTCAATGTGGGACTCCATCCCAGCACCCTGGGATCATGACCTGAGCTGAAGGCAGACACTTAACTGACTGAGCCACCCAGTCATCCCAGAGCCCACACTTTTAACCACTGTCCTGTCTTTGTCTTATGCAAATGATCAGTTGTGTGTACACAGAGGTGCAGGGTTTTTGAATACAGAGAATGGTAATTCTTCATGAAACTGGTTCAATGTTCTCATTATTTCAACTCTTCATTTTTTTTTTTTTAATTCAGAGATGTTTGCATTTTGGCATTCTTCTTTTTTCTTTTCCGTTATAAGTAAGTTTATCACGATAAACCAGGGCTGCAAACACAAGCCAAAGGATGTATCAGTTAACTGTTGCTGAACTTGACTACTGTAGTTCTTAGGTGGTAGCAAGGGGTGTTGATGCTCTCTGACTTGGACCTTAGCTTTATTCATATGAGGGTAAGTGGAGTTGTCTGCAGCGATTTTTTTTTTAAGATTTATTTATTTATTTTAGAGATGGAGAGAGGAAGCATGAGCTGGGAGAAGGGCAGAGGCGGAGGGTGAGGAAGAGAGAAAATTCAAACAGACTGCACTGAGCACAGAGCCCAACATGGGGCTCAATCTCATGACCCTGAGATCATGGCCTGAGCAGAAACCAGGAGTCAGATGCTTAACGAATGGAGCCACCCAGGCGTCCCTTGTCTGCAGTGATTTTTGAGACTGTTATAATAGAAAAAGGATTTATTAGGTTGAACTGTATGAAATAGCCAATATTTAACCTTCTTAATCTACAAAAATGGCAAATTCACATGGCTTAGCTTAGTTGACCCAAGAGGAAGAAATTCCAGAGAAATCACTTGTAATTTCTTTTAAGAAATAATTTTAAGATGTATTGGAGGTTTGTGTTTTGAATTTCTCCACTGACGTGCTTTTCCAGTACAACCATTTGTCTCTATATTCCATTTTATTTCATGTTACTTTTCTTCTCTTGACTGCATCTATTGACTTGAACTTCTTTCTTTCATCTCTTGTTATAGATATAAAGTGATTTTAAGGCATTCTCTTTTGGGATGTGTGTGTATATGTATAATTTTTTACTTGTTTAAATTGCCCATATAATGGTATCTGTCAGATCACCAAGCATAGCAGCTTTGTAATCATACCCTAGTGCTGAGTTTGAAATATAGAGTATGGTTTAGTTAAAAAAATTTTTTTCTTCTGATTGTGGAATGGTATTTGAAAATATAATCCTAATATTTACCAATGGTTCAATATGCTTTCTGCTTCTAATGGAAATTGTATCACTGCATTAAGAAAAAGTTTGATTCACACATGAAAGGTTCACTCAGGATATTCTGGGGTGACCTAATCAGGTAGAGTAGGAGAATTTGAGTTTAAGGTGATTGCTCTCATGGGGGCCAAGGCATTGTTAAGGGAGTCTTGAATATACTGTTTCTAACACACATGCATTCCTTGTGACAGCTCTATTTTTTGGGGGGGGGGTGTTTCAGACTTTTTTTTTTTGCCTCTTTAAATTTGATTATTGACTTTTGAGTTCCTCTCATGGCTTCAAGATCCATTTATTTGGGTGTATTTTTTTTTTTTTTTTTACTGTCTCTGAATTCCTTTGTTCAAACAAAGTACACAATAGCAAAATCTCAAAAACCTTTGTAACAATTAACACTCTCTTTGTGCAGAAACCATTGTGAGATCCCTTTGGTTTCATAAAGAGATCCTGCCAGAATATTCCTAAGTTCTGTCCACAGATGCAAGTATCAGGATGGTAGTAAGTCTGAATCTGGTCTAGCTCAGGAGTAATAAGTGCTGTGTTTTGGGTCCCTGATTTTTTTGTTTGTTTTTAAGGATTTTCCCCTGTTTTCTCCCCACAGTCTACAACTTTGAGAACTTGTATGGCTACTTAACAAACAAACAAAAACAAAAAGCATGTTGATCTTTTCTTTCAGAAGATGAATCATGGTTGAGTCTGTATTATTTATCCTGAAGTTGTATCCATTCTCTCCAAACAGTAATCTGGGGAGGTAATGGCTGTCTGACTCCAGCTACATATTCATTCTGCTCTTTCACTTTCTGTTGCTATGTGTTAATGCATATGTTATAATAACTAGGTTAAGCACAAGGAATCTTTGTTTTTGTTTCTGTTTTATTTTTCAGTAACAAATACTTTTAAGAAAACAGATGATTTTGTGACATGTAAAGCACCAGCTGTCGACCTAGATCACAAATTTAGGTGCAAGGTTGTGGATTGTTTAAAACTTTTTCGCAAGGCCAAACTGTTGCACTATCACATGAAGTATTTCCACGGGATGGAGAAGTCACCAGAGCCTGAGGAGAGCCCAGGAAAGAGGCATGTCCAAACGAGGGGCTCTTCAACTTCAGACAAGGCCAACCAGGAGAGCCTGACCAGGAAGCGGGTCTCTGCCAGTTCCCCAAGTAAGTATTTTGGTTGTGTTTTATCTTTATTATAGAGAGGACTCCGTTGCTCAGGTCACATTGCTTGCATTTCTGACACAAAAGAAGGCATTAGGTTGGTGTCCTCTTGAATCTCAAAGATTGAAAATGACAAGTGATCTTTGGGAGTTGTATCATGGGGCTGTGGCCTTGCTGGAGGAAATAGAAATACCTGTTAGTCTTACCTGTCTTACCTTGGCCTCCTGTTGCTCAAGTTACCTTGAGAAGTCCCTTAGCTTTTTTTTTTTAAGATTTTATTTATTTGACAGAGAGAAACATAGCCAGAGAGGGAACACAAGCAGGGGGAGTGAGAGAGGGAGAAGCAGGCTTCCCGCTGAGCAGGGAGCCCGATGTGGGACTTGATCCTGGGTCTCTGGGATCATGACCTGAGCCGAAGGCAGTTGCTTAACCACCTGAGCCACCCAGGCGCCCCTGGTGGCTATTTTGTATCTTTGAGGTGAATTTATATCTCTCTGCCATTGAATACATGCTTAATTCTGGGGGCAGGCTTATGTCCTAGAACTTGAGGGAGTTGTTACTGAGATTTTCCCTTTACCCCAAATACCACCTGGCTCTTAGCTGGAGCAGTAGCTAATCCCTCTGCCTGGAGTCATACTAGATGAATTTTTTTGTTTTTGTTTTTGTTTTAAAGGTTTTACTTATTTGAGAGAGAGAGTGAGCATGAACAGGGGAGGGGAATGGGCAGAGGGAGAGGGAGAAGCAGACTCCCCACTGAGCATGAATCCTGGGATCAGGACCGGAGCTGAAGGCAGATGCTTAGCCAGCTGAGCCACACGGCGCCCCTAGATAACTTGTTAAAATACAGATTTTTGGGGCCCTGCTTTCCAGATATTCCATTTCAGTGGCTCTAAGTTTAGAATCTGTAATTTTTGTACTCCCCACCCCCAAGTATAAAAGTGACATATGATTGCTGTGAAATCAGGGCCACAGAATACTAAGGGAAAAGGTCTCCCTCCCCTTGGCATTTCCACCTCCGTTGTAGATGTGACTATTTTTGTTTAGCAAACTTTTTTCAGATATTTTCTGTGTATGTCCAAGCACATACATGTCTAAATAGAAAATATCTTTTACACAGTTACCATATACAACTTGCTTTTTTCATTAGGGATATCTTGGTCATCATTCCCTATCAATGTAGATATGTAGCTCTACCTCATTTTTAAAAAAAGATTTTATTTATTTATTTGACAGAGAGAGTGAGAGAGAGCAAGCATGGGCAAGGGGAGGGGCAGAGAGAAAGGGAGAAATAAGCCCCCTGCCAAGTAAGGAGCCTGATGTGGGACTCCAATCCCAGGACTTGGGGATCATGACCCGAGCCGAAGGCAGACAGATGCTTAATGAGTCACCCAGGTGACCCTCTTTTTCTTTTTTTTAATTTGTTTATTTGAGAGAGAGCGAGAGCACCAGTTAGGGGAGGGACAGAGAGAGAGGGAGAGGAGAATCTCAAGCAAACTCCTTGCTGAGTATGGAGTCTGACTGAGCGTGGAGCCTGATGTAGGGGCTCAACCTCATGACCCATGAGATCATGACCTGAACTGCAGTCATGAGTCGGACCCTCAACCAATGAGCCTCATTTGACAGTTGTCATTATTTCATTGTATGGATGTACTGTATTTCAAACATTCTTCCTATAAAAAATTTATATTTTACGAGTATTTTTCACACAATCAGGTAAAGTAAACCTCCCAAAGATAATGTGCCCTTGTGTACAAGTTAACCCAGTGGAATTTCTGGAAGTGACTTGCTTTGGCAAAAGGTATATGCATATTTAAACTTCTGATGAATGACCATCACCTTTTGAAAACCTTGCCCTGGTTTGTAATCTCCTACTAGCCAGTTATGTATATCAGTTTTTTTTACATTCTTATTGATATTATCAAATTTTAAATTATTGTGTATCTGATAGCTAAAATATTTCAGTGGGTTTTTTTGCATTTTACTTTTAAAATTCTGGTATATTTTGAACATACAGAAAAGTACATGGGGTTATATAGCAAACATGCATATATCCACCCCCTGACTAATAAATCTTAACTTTTTTCCATATTTCCTTCAGATTTTTTTTTTGTTTTAAGATTTTATTATTACAATTTTATTTGAGAGAGAAAGAGAGTGCGGGAGAGCACAAGTAGTGGGGAGGGGCCAGAGGCAGAGGGAGAAATTGGTTCTGCGCTGAGCAGGGGGCCTGACATGGGATTCCATCCTAGGGATCCTGGGATCATGACTGAGCCAAAGGCAGATGCCTGACTGATCCATCCAGGCACCCTCAGATTTTTTTTTTTAAGATTTTATTTATATATTTGACAAAGAGAGAGCACACATAAGCAGGGGGAGCAGCAGGCAGAGGGGGAGGGAGAAGCAAGCTCCTAGCTGCACAAAGAGCCCAATGTGGGGCTCAATCCCAGGACTCAGGTCATAGGATCATGACCTGAGCCCAAGGCAGATTCCTAACCTACTGAGCCATTCAGGGCCCCCGAGTTTTATAAGTTTTTTATAATATATTTTTGATAGTAACCCTTTGTCAGATATGTCGTTTTTTAAAGATTTTATTTATTTGCAAGAGAGAGAATGAGAGAGAGAGAGAGAGAGCATGAGAAGAGGGAGGGTCAGAGAGAAAAGCAGATTCCCCACAAGCAGGGAGCCCGATATGGGCCTGGATCCTGGGACTCCAAGATATGACTTAAGCCAAAGGCAGTCGCTTAACCAGTTGAGCCCCCAGGTGGCCGAGAAGGTTATTATTTTGATGTAGTCCCAAAGTTTATTTTTCTTTTATTTCCCTTCCCTCAGGAGACATATCTAGAAAAATGTTGTTATGGCCATTGTCAGAGACATCACTGTCTGTGCTCTCTTCTAGGATTTTTATGGTTTACAAGCCTCACAGATAGGTTTTTAATCCATTTTATTTTTGTGTGGGGGTTAAGAAAGTGGTCCAGTTTCATTCTTTTTTATGTAGCTATCTAGTCTTCCCAGCACCATTTATTGAAGAGACTGTCTTTTTCCCACTGCATATTCTTTCCTTCTTTATTGAAGATTAAATGACCATATAGTTCTGGGATTCTTTTTTTTTTTTTTTTTTTGAAGATTTTATTTATTTATTTGACAGAGAGAGAGATCACAAGTAGGCAGAGAGGCAGGCAGAGAGAGGAGGAAGCAGGCTCGCTGCTGAGTAGAAAGCCCAATGCGGACCTCGATCTCAGGACCCTGAGACCATGACCTGAGCTGAAAGCAGAGGCTTTAACCCACTGAGCCACCCAGGTGCCCTAGTTGTGGGATTCTTTCTGTGTTTTCTATTCTCTTCCATTGATCTATGTGTCTATTCAAAGCTTTTCAGTATTATTGTATGTTACAATGGTCTGCAGTTAGTAATTATGACTTGCTGAAAACTCAGAAGATGGTAGCAATTTTGCAGTATTTTTTTATTTAGGTGTGTACATTTTTTAAAATACATAATGCTATTGCATACTTTATAGACTGCAGTATAGTGTAAATGTACCTTTTGTTTGCACTGGGAGCCCAGAGAATTCATTTGACTCACCTTATTGTGACCTTTGTTTTATTGTCATAATCTGGAACCAAACCTGCAATATCTTGGAGGTATGCCTGTAAATGTGTAAGTAAACAGAGTAAATAAATTGTGGTGTCTTGATCCAGAGGAATACTACATAGCAGTGAGTGAGTGGACCACAGCCATATCCACCAATGTGGGTGCATTTCACAAATAGTGTTGAGCCAGAGAAGCTAGTGTAAGCTCACAACCTGTATGATAGGTTTTTATATAAAATTCAAAACCAGATAAAAACGAATCTGTGTGGGTGCCTGGGTGGCTCAGTGAGTTAAAGCCTCTGCCTTCTGCTCAGGTCATGATCTCAGGGTCCTGGCATCAGGCTCTCTGCTCATTGGGGAGCCTGCTTCCTCCTCTCCCTCTGCCACAATTTGAATCTAGTTGCGGAGCCTACACCCTCACCATAGACTGTGTGTCTGATCTTTTAGTATTACAGGGAAGGATGCCCTGCCCCTGGGTACTGGAGTGGGGAGTAGCAGTGCTTCCCTGCAGGAAGCTTCCTGTGTACATGGGTAATCCGAATGAATTCTGCCTGTTGTCAGCTTGTCTACCTCTGTACCTTGGAATCACATGCATTAGCTAAGTCACTGCTGAACATTTGTTCCTGTGAGCTCTGTAACCTCAGGCCACATGTTTTCAGCTGGAAGCCAGTGTGAGACTCACTCTAAAGATTTTCTCTTCCTTCTGCGTTCAGAGAACATAGGCCTTTATAGAACAACTTCCTAGATAGCTCTTCTTTTTATCGTCATTGTTTACTCCTCTAATTGAAGCCTTTTGGGGCGGGGGGACTCCTTAAAGCTTAAGGTGACCATATTTCAGACCAGCTATAAGACTTGGGATGCTTTTAGTTACAAGTAACAGGAAATCCTACTTGAATTGACTGTACAATCAAGACAGTGTGTTGGTTCACATAATGGGGCAGTCCATGGGAGACATGGATCCAAGACTGTCTTACCATCTAGCTACTCAGTGCTATTTTCAAGCTGGACACCTTGTGGTCATAGGGTGGGAGCCAGTATCATTTAGTGCTCCACACTGCCTCATCCAAATCTAATAAGAGAATAGAACCATATCCTTTTTATAAATGTTGGACCAGAAGCCCACTTGTGGGTCACATCAATCTATTCCAAGCCCTGTCTTAGGAGCCAGTTGGCCAGGCTCAGATTATCTAAACATAAGATTTAGACCAGGGCCATGGGATTACTCTTACGGCTTTAACTGAGTGTGGAGTCAAGCCTGTTCAAAGCCCTTTCACACTGCTCAGTGAAGGAGGGGTAGAAGAGATTCTGGGAGATAGATGTCTCCTACACCCAGCAGGTGAAAGGTGAGAAAAGAAAGCTGCAGAGCCAGGAAACCAGGTGGTGGGGGTGGTAAACTACAGAGCAGATCCATGCCCTGTTTCCTATTTCAGGGACCATGCACAGGGACCAAGTCCTCTCAGAGGTCTGAGTTCTCTCTTCTTTTCCATTCGGCATTCTACATGATCTTGCAGCTTCGCTGAATTTTACTTCCTCCTTTGTTGAGTGGTAGTGTTAAGGTATAGCTGCATTTTTTGCAAAAATTATCAGTTTGAAGTATGATTTGAAAAGTCTTAGGTGCAAAACTGGAATTAATGCAAATTCTGTGAAAAAAAATTCATTAGCTAGGTGATTTCAAAGTTGGTAGGCCAATGAAAGTGTTCATTATGTCTTCATTTTATGGAAATGTTAGTCATGAATTATGTGACTTTGAATAATGTGGGGGCTTCAGGAATCCCTTTTATGGAATGAACCACCCCATTCTTCTCTTACTGCCTTTTGGGTTCCCCTGAAGGATGTGTGCAGTTTTATAAAATGTAAAATGAAGAAAGACCAAGAGAAACCTCCCATACTGAGATGATAACTGGGTATGCCCTGGTACTTGGCAGTTTATATCCTACGTCTTGAGCTCTCAATGATCGAGCACCAAGGTGATCTCTCTTTTGCAGCCATTTCTGCTGTTTGAGTTAATGCTCATAGCCTTTCAGTAAGCTAATGGATATAGTTACTTTAATTTGGAGGTCATTAAACCCTGAGTTTACAAACTAAAAACTGAAGTGGGCAACAGTTACTGTGTGTTTGTGTGTGACAATGTATCATTTTTTTTAGAGAGGTTTTTTTTTTAAAGATTTTATTTATTTGTCGATTTTATTTATTTGTCAGAGAGAGTGGGCGAACAAGAGCACAAGCAGAGGGAATGGCAGGCAGAGGGAGAAGCAGGCTTCCCACTGAGCAAGGAGTCTGATAGGGGACAATATATCCCCTTCTATTACTCCCTTACTCCAATGCTTCCAGTGGTGTCCTAAATCACTCGTAGTAAAGACCAACTTCCTTACAAGGCTCTACATGATCAGCTTCTAGCCCCATTATTTTCTCTCCCTCAGCCAACTTTTAATTTCAGTTCCAGTGGAGACATGCAGGCCTTCTTGTTGTTTATTGATTTCAAATTCCAATTGTTCATTGCTAATATATAGGAAAGCAGTGGGCTTTTATATATTAACCTTGTTTCTTTGCAACCTTGCTATAATCACTATTAGTTCCAGCAGGATTTTGTTTTTTTGTTTTTTTGTGTGTGTGTGTTTTTTTAAAGATTTTATTTATTTATTTGACAGAGAGAAACATAGCTAGAGAAGGAACACAAGCAGAGGGAGTGAGAAAGGGAGAAGCAGGCTTCCTGCCGAGCAGAGAGCCTGATGTGGGGCCGGTCCCGGGACTCCGGGATCATGACCTGATTAAGCAGGCGCTTAACAACTGAGCCACACAGGTGCCCCATCCCACAGGGTTTTTGTTTGTTTTGTTTTTGGTCAATTCTTTGAGATTTTTTTTTTTAATGCATTCTTTTTTTTTTTTTTTTTAAAGATTTTATTTATTTGACAGAGAGAAACACAGCCAGAGAGGTAAGACAAGCAGGGGGAGTGAGAGAGGGAGAAGCAGGCTTCCCGCTGAGCAAGGAGCCCAATGTGGGACTCGATTCCGGGTCTCCGGGATCATGACCTGAGCTGAAGGCAGTCGCTTAACCAGCTGAGCCACCCAGGCGCCTCTATAGAGTTAGTCTTGATCAAATATTTGAAATGCTATGGACACATTTGATAAGCAAAATAACTGGATTTTTGCAATGGGGAGGCTGTTGTTAACTTTGAAAACTGAAAACAGTCTTAGAGTGGTAGGTGGGAAGCTTTTAAGAATGGAATTAGGAAAAACTGAAGTGAGAAGTTTGGATAGGGAGTGTTGATGACTTGAGTCTGCAGTGAAGAGTAGCAGAGAATGAAGTTGTAGTATTTGGAAGGCATATAGTGTTCATTTTTGGGTAATTTTATGTTATGTGAATTGTACTTCAATTATATATAAAAAAAGAAATCTTGATGTGCAGGTCACACTGTAAGCCACATAAATCAGCATCTCTGTGGGTGGGACTCAGTTTTTAAAAATCTCACCCGGTTATTGTAGTATGTAGCTAGTGAGAAGTCGTAATCCAAGTAGGGTTGGCAAACTTAATCTGTAGAGTGGGGCCAGACAAATACTTTCAGCTTTGAGGGTCATCAAGTCTCCATCTTCACTCCTCAGCTCTGCTGTTGAAGCATGAAAGCAGTCATCATCAATATATAATGAATGAACATCATGTGTTTCAGTAAAACTTAAAATAACAGGCAGTAGGGGCACCTGGGTGGCTCAGTTGGTTAAGCGTCTGCCTTCAGCTCAGGTCATGATCCTGGAGTCTCAGGATCGAGTCCCACATCGGGCTCCCAGCTCCAAGGGGAGTCTGCTGCTCCCTCTGACCTTCTCCCTTCTCATGCTCTCACTCGCTCACTCTCTCTCTCTCTAATAAATAAATAAAATCTTTTAAAAAATAAAAATAACAGGCAGTGGGCCAGAGTTTGCTCACCATTGATCTAAAGGCTAGATGCTGGGGTGGGGGTTCCAGAGCCTTGAAGGGGATAGAAAGGAACCTGATTAGCAGAATCAGATCCAAAACTCTTTTCCTTTGCCTGCTTTAGTTCTTCACATTGGACATGCTTTTTTGATAATAAACATCTTGGCGAAGGAAACAAGATGTTAGAAAACCAAGACTTATGTTTATTTTTAATTCCAGCTGCAAAAGACAAGGAAAAGAATAAAGAGAAGAAATTCAAAGAGTTTGTGAGAGTGAAGCCAAAGAAAAAAAAGAAAAAGAAAAAGAAAACCAAACCTGGTAATTTTCCCCCTGGGGTGTTTCATTTGGGTTTCTTACCACGGGTTTGGCTGCGGAGAGGGGGGAGGTAAGGAGGGTGAAGGAGTGGTTTCTCTCCTGGCTTCCAAGCTTGCACTGAGGAGAGGAGGGGCCAACAGGCCTTTAAGGGAATTTGTGGGCTCAACCTAGCATTGACCTTGGCAGGGGAAGAGTCTATTCATCCTGGGTGTTACAAGGCCACACTGGCATTTAGGAAGGGCCTTCTTTCTTGCTGCATTGGCCAGTGTGCCTTGTCATAGGGTAGTGCAAAGAGCTGGGCAGGGGGCAGAGGGAGAAGGACAGAGACTCTGAAGCAGAGTCCACAACATCAATTGCAGAGCCCACCGTGAGGCTTAGTCTCATGAGCCTAAGATCACAACCTGAGCCAAAACCAAGAGTCGAATGCTTAACTGATAGTACCACCCAGGTACCCCTACACACAATTCTTAAACACGTATTTCTGAGCCCTTTCAATAGGGGATTTACTTCTTAAAGAGTATGTGCATAACTCCTCCAAAGATGTTGGGGAAATCGGTGTTCCAACCTTGGGAGCCAAAGGGATGTCATGTTTTATTCTTAATATTATCTTTTCGCTTAGAAAAACAATCTTATCAGAAAAAAGGGAGAATGGTGATGGTTAGGAGGAAGTTTTTGACGTTCTTGGAGGTAGCTAGAAGTATTAATCCCTAAGTCTCCTCCACATTTCTTTATAGTTGAATTGCCCCTCTGTGGTAGAGTTGTTTGAACAGTGCAGCTGTTGGTTGGTATTGGTTCTGGAATGTCCTGATGATAGGTGGGCATGCTAATTCTTTTTTGATCTTATCTTCCAGAATGCCCTTGCAGTGAGGAGATCAGTGATACCTCTCAGGAACCTTCTCCACCTAAGGCATTTGCTGTCACCAGGTGTGGGTCCTCACATAAGCCTGGGGTCCATATGAGCCCACAGCTCCATGGCTCAGAATCTGGAAACCATAAAGGGAAAGTGAAAGTATCTGGTAAGGAGACTGTCTGCTGAGTTGATCATTTGTATAGCACTATAGTTGGAGAAGGCTGGATTTATGTTGACACTGTAACTTACTCCCCAGGCCCTCTGCAAGTACAGTCTGTTATATTTTCAAAATAAAGAAGTACGTCAAATAAAACAAAGGCTATTAGCTATGCCTTTCCTGAACTTTCCTTCCCTCCAACTTTGGTTCTGTTTGAATGCTTTTTAGGTACCTCCAGGCCAGTATGTCTGTAACCCCCAAAATCCCTTATACTCCATCCTCTCGCATACCTGCCCTTCCTGTTGCTCCATTTCTTATTGATGGACTCTGCATCTAACGTGGTTGCTTGGGGAAATCTGAGTCAACCTTGAAGCGGCTGCTTCTCCAGCAATTTAGAGGGTGATTGTGAATTTGGAAGGAGTTAATAAGTATATGGAAAGTACTTAACAACAGTGTCTGGTACAAAGGAAGTGATCAGTAAAGGTTAACTGTAATTATAACTAATCAGGCACCAAGATCTAGTGATTCTAGTTCTGATTATCCCTGGAATCTTCCCCTTCTTCCTTTCCAACTGTTGACAAAGTTTTAAAGGTGGCTCTGTATGTAGACTTGATGGTAAGCCAGGTCCTGGCTGGAAGGGATGAGGTTGAGGAACATCTTTGAATCATTAAGATGATGATATGTGTAGTTCATGGGGAGTTGCAGCCTCTCTGCCAATGAGCTCTGTGACCTTGAGCTGCCTCTTACTTTGGGCTTTATTACTCTCCGTAAGATGAGGAATGGAGTTCAGTTCATCAGCAGGCAGCATCCATCATTTGGGCTGTTGCTAGATGACAGGCCCGAGGAACAGATTGGAGTTCCTGTTTCCCAGCTCCGTGAAGTTCATAGAGGAGTGGGGCTGTAAGGTCACTTCCACTCTTGACATTCTAGGTTTTTTAAACTTTTGTAACTATAATTTAAAATAGTGACCCTTGTTTTTCCTTTCCTCTCAGAGGAGGATAATTTGAGTGAGTCCTCTTCTGAGAGCTTTCTTTGGAGCGATGAGGAGTATGGTCAAGATGTTGATGTGACCACCAACCCAGATGAGGAACTCGATGGGGACGACCGCTATGATTTTGAAGTGGTCCGCTGCATCTGTGAGGTTCAGGAGGAAAATGACTTCATGATTCAGGTAGGTAGAGCTTCCAGGAGACAGGCATAGGGAAACACAAACTGGTCCTTGGAGGGAATTTTGAGGGACTATAGTTTGAGGACAGCAAACAGAGTGTCATGTGAGAAGCCCCAGCCAGGTAGGCAGGATTATTCTGCACTTTTTAGTTCAACTTCCTCTGAATCTCAGGCTGGTGTAAATAGCCAATTAGAAGAATGAGAGAGGACTTGAAACATCACTGAGTGTAAAAGTCTCGTGCTCTGTTTGGGGCAGCTGAGACTGACAAATGGGAAGGGCCCTGCCTGTGGTCACACAGTGAGGAGTTGAGCAACAGGGATCCGAATCACTGGAGTGGAGTAGCAGTTGAATCTTCTACAGTCTCTTACTTTCTCCCTGTTGTAACATTTCTCATGACCTTAAGAAATAGAGACCAGTTTCATAACTTGTTCGTTTCTTGTTCTTTATTTTCCTGACATTGCTATCTGTCATTTCCATCTCTGGGATGTGTGTGTGGGGTAGGCCTCCCTTCCTGCTTGGGGGGAGAGCATCACTGGTCAGCACCTCCTTGCCTCTGGCCCTTTTTTTTCTTTTCTTTTCTTTTCTTTTCTTCTTTTCTCTTCTCCTTTCTTTCTTTCTTTCTTCTTTCCTTCTTTTTTTTTTTTTTTTTTTTTTTTTTTTTTTTTTTTTTTTTTTTTTTTTTTTTTTTTTTTTAGATTTTATTTATTTGACACAAAGAAACACAACCAGAGAGGGAACACAAACAAGGGGTGAGAGAGGGAGAAGCAGGCTTCCCGCCGAGCAGGGAGCCCGATGTGGGGCTTGATTCCAGGTCTCCAGGATCATGACCTGAGCTGAAGGCAGTCGCTTAACCAACTGAGCCACCCAGGCGCCCCAGCCTCTGGCTCTTTTCTTGCTCTTAATGACAGCTCTGGTGAGGTGGCTGCTTCCTGGCTGACTTCAAAGGCTGTCATAAATGCCCAGCATGTCTTGACAGCTGCCTGGACAGTCCAGGGAACCTGAGTTTTTCAAGTAAGTCATGGTTATATTGGTTAGGATTCTTTGGGAATTTTTTTGTTTGTCAGTAGCCTTCATGGTAACCTCTGGGAATTCAGAGCAAATAGTACCTGGTATTTATGACCTTTAGTAAGCCTTGAGATCATGACCTGAGCAGAAAGCAGAGGCTTTAACACTCTGAGCCACCCAGGCGCCTGGGCAAACTTTTACTTAAAGGGCTAGGTGATAAATATTGTAGGCTTTGGGGGCCTTGTGTTCTTTATTGCAGCTACTCAGCTTTGCCCCAGTCAGCCCTAGGCATTACAATAATAAATGAGCATGAATGTGTTAGAATGATACTTAATTTACAAAAACAGGACTTGAACTGAATTTAGCCTCTGGGTGTTGTTTGCCCTAGACTAACAATTATGTATTAGGTGCCAAACCCAGTAAAAGTTGTATGTAGCAGTTTTAACCAGAGTTTGTTTTAAAATTTGTGTTACTTGCTTGTTGCCAGTTAGAGCATTCATATAGTTCAAAGTCTAAAAAGTATACATAGGTATAGAGAAAAAAATATGCTCCCCACCACCCCTTCAAGGGAAGTACCCTTTATCAGCTTCTTGTATAGCAGTCTAGAAATACTCTGTGCTAAGCAAGCAATAACAAATATATTCTCTTCCTTCACACCCCCTTTTTTATTTGGTGGTAAAATAATATTTTATTATTTGGTGGCATTAGATGAATTGAGTACATTGCTGTGCAGCCATCTTTTTTTTTTAAACACCAATCTTACTTTATATGTAGTATTTTCAATATCTTTTCTCATGTAACAGTATGTAAGTCGAAGCCCATTTCATTTTCAAACATAAAAAAGCTTCTTTATTCTTCTTTATGGCTGCATCATGGATGGATCATCATTTATTTAACCCCTTCCCATGTTAATGACATTTAGATTGTTTCTAACCTTAACAGTAATGAATAATTTTGTGTAAGTATATCTATTGCACCAAGTTTTGGAAATAGAATTCCCTGGGCCACAGGTTATGTGTATGTGTAATTTTGATAAATATTTCTTTTTGTCATTAGCAATATTATATAAGGGCGCCTGGGTGGCTCAGTGGGTTAAACCAATATTATATAAACTCTCTCTAGAGGCTGTACCAGTGAACACTTATAGGAGCAGCCTTTTCAGTATAGAGTATCATCAAACTTTATCTTTGCTCTTCAGATAAGTGAAAAAAGGGGTGCCTGGGTAGCTCAGTTCATGAATGTATGACTCCTGATTTCAGCTCAGATCATGATCTCAGGGCCGTGAAAGGTCAGTCCCTGGTCAGGCTCCACGCTTAGCAGGGAGTCTGCTTGAGATTCTCTCCCTGTCCCTCTGCCCCTCCCCCTGCTGGTACACCATGCATGCTCTCTATCTCTCAAATAAAAAAAAGATATATATTTTTTAAAGATTTTATTTATTTGAAAAAGAGAGAATGAAAGAGCGAGCACAAGAGAGGATAGGGTCAGAAGGAGAAGCAGACTCCTCCTGAGCAGGGAACTTGTTGCAGCACTTGATCCTGGGACTCTGAGATCATGACTTGAGCTGAAGGCAGTTGCTTAACCAACTGAGCCACCCAGGCGCCCCTCAAATAAAAATATCTTTAAAAAACAAACAAACAAAGGTAAGTGAAAAAATAGTCTGTTGGTAATTTTTTTGTACTTTGTAATTTTGTTAAAAGATTTTATTTATTTATTTGACAGAGAGATCACAAGTAGGCAGAGAGGCAGGCAGAGAGAGAGGAGGAAGCAGGCTCCCTCCCGAACAGAGAGCCTGATGCGGGCCTTGATCCCAGGACCCTGAGATCATGACCTGAGCTGAAGGCAGAGGCTTTAACCCACTGAGCCACCCAAGCGCCCCACTTTGTAATTTTTTTTTTAAGATTTTATTTATTTGACAGAGAGAAGCACAGCTAAAGAGGGAACACAAGCAGGAAGAGTGAGAGAGGGAGAAGCAGGCTTTCCGCCGAGCAGGGAGCCCGATGTGAGGCTCGATCCCGGGTCTCCGGAATCATGACCTGAGCTGAAGGCAGTTGCTTAACCAACTGAGCCACCCAGGGCCCCCCCCCCACTTTGTAATTTTTTAAAAAAGATATTTATTTATTTGAGAGAGAGTGAGCATCAGTGCGAGCTAGGGGAGGGACAGAGGGAGAAGGAGTAGCAGACTCCCAGCGAGAGGGCAGCCTGACATGGAGTTTGATCCCAGGACCTGAGCTGAAGGCACTTAACTGCCTGAGCCACCCAGGCGCCCCTCTAATTTGTTTTTATATAAATTTTTAAAAATTTGATACTTGTAGCATTTGGAAAACACAGAAAATCACAAAGAAGAAAAGAATTACCCAGATTATTTTTGTCCAAAGATAAGCAGTGTTAATATTTTGGAATACACATACACACACATATATATATAAATGAAAATTATGCTCTGTAAATAGTTTTTCATGAGAATAATACTTTTAGAATAAAAGCAAATGCTTATTATAAAAACTTCAGGCAGTATATAAATTTATAAAGAATTACTTGATATTTATATGTAACCCCCAAACTTAGAAATACTGATGTGTGTGCGTATTATTGGTCTGGTTGATTTCACATTAATTATATTAACTCAAATAACTATTCATTAATTCTTTTAGTGGTTGATTCGAACTTTTTTTTAATTTAAGAATTAGATATTTTCCTTTGACCTGTCTGTTCATATCCTTTATCCATTTTTCTGTTGGATGGTTGGTCATTTTCCTTCTCAGTTGTATAGTCCTTTTTAGACCTTGCTTTGTATTGGCTGCAAAAACAATTACAACTACTTGTACCCATTCTGTCATCTGTCACATTTTTTTGTTTGTTTTTATGAATTGACTGCATTAGACTTTAATGGCTTCTGAAATTTGAATAACAGTTGCTTCCTCATTGGAAGTTCATGAAAGTTTATAGAAAAATTTGTAGCAGTTCGGTCATGGTTGATTCTGGTACTTTGCAAGTTTCACTTACTCTTCTTATAGCAGTGTAAATATTTGATCCACCTGGAATTTATCCTGGTAGAAGGTGTGAGGGCCATAGCTACCCAGTTGTCCCAACACAGTGCCCCATTACTGAAATGTCACTTTTGTTTATTTTATTTCCATATGTATTTGGATTGCTTTTTGGATTTTCCTTTTCCGTTAATCCGTCTATTTGCTTATACAATTCTATTTTAATTATTTTACCTTTATAATATTCTTAAAATATCTGATAGGGCTTATACCTAACCCTTTTGTTCTTTTTTACAAATTTCCTGACTATTAGCTTCTATCCAGTTATACAGCTATTCACTTATTTATTTGGTACTACATTATTTATATAAATTTACCAAAGGAGAAAGGACTTCCTTATGATGACTCCTGCTATCCAGGAATAAGATATTCCGTACCATAGACTTAAGTCTTTGTGTCCTTTATTTTTTTATTTATTTATTTTTTTTTTTTTTTAAAATGCAATATTCTTTTTCTATTTTTTTTTTTAAGATTTTTTTTTTAAATTTATTTAACAGAGAGAAATACAGCCAGAGGAGGAACACAAGCAGGGGGAGTGAGAGAGGGAGAGGCAGGCTTCCCGCCGAGCAGGGAGCCCCATGTGGGACTCAATCCCGGGTCTCCGGGACCATGACCTGAGCCGAAGGCAGTTACCCAACCAACTGAGCCACCAAGGCGCCCCTCTTTGTGTCCTTTAAATAGTATTTTAAAATTTTCTTCACAGAGATCTTGTATGTTTTATTGTTAGATATTCTTAGCCATCTTAGATATTCTATTCTTAGTCTTAGGTTTATTCTTAGATATTTTATCTTTCCTGTTACTATTCGTGTTCATTTCTAAATTTAAACTTTTGAAAAATGAATGTTGTTTAGCCAACCCCATATGAAAAAAATTATTTTGAAGTTTCAACTTAGCTGTATTTAATTGAATTTCAGTGAATCCCAGTTCCCAGGAGATTTCCGAAGTTATTGGTGAGGCAGACTTTCATTCTTAATTCTGTTTTCTACAACTACCTCTTTGTTACTGCGCAGCATTTACTTTCTCCCTGAGCCTTAGTTACTTCATCTGTAAATTAAAGAATTTGGATCAGATCTTAGCTAAAGTCTGTCTTCCAGCTTTGGCTCTGTTGATTCTGATGCAGTTAGCTTCCTAGAGGATTCATGTCTGCCCAGGAAAGCCCTCTTGATGCTAGGGGGCCTGTTTGACTCCAAATAGCTGAGGACTGTCTGAGCTTTGGACTTTAGTCCCTTGTGGCCAGGCTAGTGGCCCACCGTCAAGGCCATGCTGGGAAGAAAGCTCATTGTCCACCTTCCAGAGCTGTCCGTTTGGTTGCATAGTTAAAGGTTTAGGGTCCTGGTTTGAAATTCCATGAAGTGTCCTAGTATCTCATCTGGCATGGTTTTTACTTTCCATCCCCTCCAGACCCTTAGCCCGCTGGCTTACTATTGCAGTGCTGCCCTCATTGTCTGCCCCTTTCTTTCCCTTTCTGCCTCCTGCCCCTTCTCCCCATTCTCCTTCTAGCCCCTTATGGTAAAAAACTAGCTTTGCGGTTAGCCAGGCCTATGTTCTGATCCACTATTGCCTCTCTTCAGCTGTGTGACCTTTGGTAAGATTTAGTGAGAATAAACTCGAAGGTTTAGCATGTGATTATTCCAGGAGGTATCAAAGTAAATTAGGTTGCCCAGTTGTAGTAGTGATAGGTTCATGAAGGCTGTGTGCTGGGCTCTTTGGAGTTTTTATATATGATCCCGTGATTCCTCACAAACAGCCCCTGTGGTCAGTAGGAAGAGTTTCCATTTTGCAAGTGGGGAAGACTGAAGCCCAGGGAGAAGTGACCTGTGCAGGGTCATACAGCTAATAAATGTCTGAGCTAGAATTCAGACTCAGGTTTTTGTCATTCCAGGTTAATCTTCCTCAAAGGACTTGAACATTTCCCCCTCTCTTTTTCATAAAATGATAGAAAAGTGAAAGCGTCTCGAAACGGGAGTGAAAATAGTCATTTTTCTGAGATCAGCACTGTTTTATAGATCTAAATGGTCTTTATCTGTGCTGTCTAGTACACTAGCCACTAGCTTCACGTGGCTTTTGAGCACTTAAGATGTGGCTAATAGGACTAAGACTAATAGGACTAAGAAGGTGAATTTCCACTGAATTTGTTAATTTAAATATAAAGAGCCACAGGTGGCTAGTGGCTATCACAGTTGTAGATGGGGGGTTGCAGCTCAGCTCCTGAGTAGGTCATTTGGGAGTCCTCTCCCTCCCCTTTCCCTTTCCCTTTCACTGCCCCTCCCCCTCCACATTGGGTTTTGCTTTTGGATGGAGGATTCCTTCTGAGTTTAATTTTTATTGCTTCTTTAATTCTAACAGTGTGAAGAGTGCCAGTGCTGGCAGCATGGGGTCTGCATGGGATTACTGGAAGAAAATGTGCCTGAGAAATACACCTGTTATGTTTGCCAAGACCCTCCAGGTAGAGATTTCTGGAGTCAGGGATATTAACAATATGTAACATTTTCCACAGCTGGCCATGAAGCAGCCTCACTGTCTGTGATCTTGAGACTTATTTCTTTGACATTGGCTTGACTGACCCCTTCTTGCCTCTATTGCTAGCTCACCTGGTAGACTGCTATCCTGAACGTAGCAGTGAGAGACCATGTGGGAAGCCTGTGGGAATCCTGTGGAAAGCCTCACTTTGAGCTAGAATTACTTTTTTATTGTAGTAAAAATCACATAATATGAGATCTACCCTCTTAACAAATTGTTAAATGTACAGTACAGTATTGTTTATAAACTCTAAACACAATGTTGTATAGCAGATCTGTGGAACTTTTTCATCTTGCATGACTGAAACTGTAAAAACTGTGGCATGCTTTACAGATTTACCTGTCATACTTGCCTTGCTTAGGTGCCATGCCACTCTTCTCTGTATTGAGGTAGTTTTAGAATGTGTGCTGCTGAAACAAGCACCTTTTTCTTTTACTGAAGATGTGGACTCTGTCTTTGGCTTTTTGGGGAGGTTGTTGAAGGGTTAGGAACTTGCCTCTGCTCCCTCTGGTGGCACCTGCCCTGCATTGCATCATTGCCACCTGGAAGAGAGAGAAGTCCTTGAGGGGAAGGGGAAAGGTGAAGTTGATTGGGCTTGACTGCTCCCCAAACCAGCGAATAATTCTTTAATGGGGTCATTTAGTTGCACTGTTCCATGGCCTCATGACTGGCCTGTGGCTCTTGGGTTCCCCTTTCCAGAAGTCTTATATATTTGTGGTTCTTGTCCTGCTGTCAATGGAATGGTGATATCTTTTCCCTTCACCACCTGTAAGGTTTCTCCTCTTGGCTCCAGTTCCATGATCCCACTCCTCTCTGGCACTAACTTGCTGAGTGATCTTAGCCACGCCGTGTCCCTCCCACCCAGTTCCATTAGGCAAGGCTAAACAGTGCTCAAGTGCCTCTACTCCTCTTGATCGTTTTTGTCCTATGAGGTGGTTCTGGGGGGAGCTCCTATTCCTGTTTTTGCTTATGAGGAAGAAATTAATGCCCAGGGACATGAGTGGGTTTCCTAATCTTATAAAGCAAATTGGAATTAGAACTGACTTTTGGGGTGAGATCTTGATTTTCCTGGTTGTGTAGGGAGGGGCTAGTCACTGTAGTTCATGTTCTAACAGGTGTGTCCCCTTGGGACCTGATGACCTCTGCTGTGACACTGTATCTCCTTGTGCTAGATTAGTCCATAGATGGAGAGGGATCTGTTTCTCCCTTTATCCCAAGGAAAGAATATGGTCAGAAGATTAGTCTGAATCATAGAATATTATTAACGGGCAGAATCTGAGAGACCACTATTTCAGCCCTAACATTTGATAGGTGAACAAATATAGGCCCAGAAGGGACATGGCATGGCTAAGATCACTCAGCAAGTTAGTGCCAGATAGGAGATGAGAATCATGGTCTTTGACCTTTGTTTTGTAGAGCAGGTGGTACTACTGTGAATTCGGCTGCTCAGACCACTCGTGCGGCAGCTGCCTCTGAGATGCCACATAGAATCCCTAGGGCTCCTCAGCACTGCTTTAAAATCCCTTTTGTCTACTTTATCTCTCACTCCTCCCCACCCTCCATTTTTACCTTTTTACAAATCACGCACACCATCTTTATCGACTCCTCTGCACTTGCTGAACTTTTACAACCCTAACTGCCAGTGCTGTAGATAGACTGCTCCTTGAGTCGAGTGCTCTGTGTCTTTTACATTCATATTTATAGCCTGTGTTTGACTCTGCAGTGTCTTGATTGGAAGGTTAAGCTAACATATTTATGCTTTAAAGGTTACGTGAAGATGTTTTTTTACAGAATCAATGTGTATCCCTACCATGCGTTTTAGTAAAGCCAGAAAGAGCCCAAGGACCTTGATAGGGATTATATGCGTTATTTCAGGGTTTTTATAGATATTGGGAGGTAAACGCTTGTCTGGTTGAAATCAGTTCCTTGGGCTTTCGGAGCCATATATACTGCCGAGTCACATGTAGTTGTGTTTTCAGTTCTTCCTAAGGATCCTTGTGAGGAGGAAGACCACTAAAACCATCTAATTCATCTGTCATTGTAATTGATGGGAAATGGAGGTTTAGAGAAGGGAGGGTACCTGCATATTTATATTTAGTAAAGTGGTATGTGACAGTTGAAAGGGGGACTTGGAGCTTCTTTCCACTTGATAAATCCATTCAAGATGTCTTTTGCCAGATGCTGGGGATACAGTCATGAACCAGATCATTCGTATTATTCTCGCTCTTAGTGGGGTTGGGGCCAGAAACAGATGCCAAAATAGGTCAAATAAGCAAGAAGATGTTAGATAGGGATGAATGCTTTGGCGGGGGAGGTTACTGCAACTAGATAGGGAATGAGTTAGGCATTGAATTCTTATTTTGAAGGTAACAAAAGGCCTGTCTGAGAAAGTGGAAAGATGCCAGTCCTTCAGGGGCCTTGGAAAATAATGTTCCAGACAGAGAGGATGCTAGAGTAGAGATCCTAAGACCAGAAAGATGGATGTGTTCCAGAAACTGAAAGGAGGCCACTGTAAGGGCTGTAAGGGTGGGGGCAAGGACGACAGGTGGAGCTGGGTGCAGTTGGTTCATTAGGCCAGTGTTAAGGCTTTGACTTTTTTTTTTCTCCCTTCCTATAGGCAGTAAGAAGTTATTGAAGGTTTTAAATAGGAGGTATAATGATGTCATTTAAATTTAAAGAGATACTCAGGTTCCCACTCCACCTCTGGCCTGTTCTAGGAGATCAGGAAATTTATATGTCTTACTGCCTTATTCTCAATACCTAGTTGGGAGCCCATAGTAGGTACCAAGTAAATGTTTATTGGATGAATAAATAAAATGAACACACGAATCCATCCTTCTAGTAATTGTGATAACTGTATAATGATGCAGTCAGTGGTCTGGATTTCCTTCAGACCAAGTATTAAATTTCTCATATCCCTGCTTTAGGTCAGAGGCCTGGCTTCAAGTACTGGTATGACAAGGAGTGGTTGAGCAGGGGACATATGCACGGCCTGGCCTTTTTAGAAGAGAACTATTCCCATCAGAATGCTAAGAAGATTGTGGCTACTCACCAGCTTCTTGGAGATGTGCAGAGAGTGATCGAGGTTCTCCATGGCCTTCAGCTCAAGATGAGCATCTTGCAGTAAGTGTGGCACTAGCAGCTTTGGGAATAAGTCTGATTTGACTTGGTCTTTGGGATGGGAGGTGGCGGGTGGCAGGATAAATTTGAGATTAGAAAGCCACAAAATCAGTGATAAGAACAATTAATTTGGGGCGCCTGGGTGGCTCAGTTGATTAAGCGACTTGCCTTCGGCTCAGGTCATGATCCCAGAGACCCGGGATCGAGCCCCATATCGGGCTCCCTGCTTGGGCGGGAGGCCTGCTTCTCCCTCTCTCATTCCCCCTGCTTGTGTTCCCTCTCTGGCTGTGTTTCTCTCTGTCAAATAAATAAAAATTAAAAAAAAAAAAAAAAGAACAATTAATTTGAGACCCTTATTAAATTGATTAATTGAGACCCTTATTAAAAATTTTCAGTTACATCTCAGCCATTTGGCTAAGGTCAAGTGTAGTGTCTGTTCTTAGCAGTTTACTATCTGATATGTCCTCTATCCGGGGATAGTATATTAAATGGATTTTGGAACTAGGAGATGGCATAGGAGCTAGCTTCAACCTCTCAGTGCGTTGACCTGGTATTGCAGTACTTTCAGGAACAGTGCGCCCCCTCGCGGGGGGTGGGGGGAATATGTCAGTTACACAATAAACATTTTTTTTTTTTTTTTTTTTTTTAAATCAACCCTATTCAGGTAGAATTTATATATAATTAAGTTTGTTCATTTTACAGGTTCATTGAGTTTTGACAAATGTATTCACCCTTGCAGCTGCCACCATAATCGAAATATGTTATATGTATTTATAATTTATTTACTGTTTTGGTGTACAGTTCTGAATTTTTTTTATTGTGGTAAAATATGTATAATATAAAATTTATGTTTTATAAATGTATAAACAGTCTTAACTGTTTTAATATATAGTTCAGTAGTTTTAAATATATTCAACTTGTTGAAACCAATCTCCATAACTCTTCCTCTTGCAAAATTGCAACTCTGTATCTATTAAACAACCTCTCTCCACTTAGCCTCCTTCCTGCCCCTGGAAACCACCATTCTACTTTGTGTTTCTCTGAATCTGAATACTATATACTTTAAATACCTCATATAAATGGGATCCCACAATATTTGTCTTTTTTGTAACTGGCTCATTTCACTTTGCACGGTGTCTTCAAAAATTCATCTATATTATAGTTTGTATCAGAATTTCTTTCCTTTTTAAAGCCTGAATAATATTCCATTGTAGGTAATGTTGGATTTTGTTTATCCATTCATCCATAACACCCTAGACTGGTAAACAAAGTAAAATTGAAAGCTGCTGGAAGAGATAATATTGGCAGGTCTGCTCTCCAGCATAGTGGTTTCTCAGTAAGTCTTTCTCTTCATGGTTTGCTCATGCAAAGTTTTAGGTGTTCTGGAACTGGCCTTCTGGAGTTTGAGGAGTGGAATTGAGTGTGAATTCTATATGTCAGATGACCCAAGTTCATGTAAGTTCTGAGAAAGACATGTAGCTCTTATTGGGGTCTCTTGTCTTTCATAACCTATCCCTACTTTACGAAATAGTGATCTTGGACCTTGCATGAGGCAGCTGCGCTCCCATGATTTCCATGGGTAGAGTCAGGTCTAGAATTGCAGGCCTGGCTCCTGTCAAGTACTTGGCCTAACCTTTCCAACTTCCTCTCAGTGGTTCCATGCATTTTCTTCTGGTATCAGCACAGTCTGTGTCAGGGACAGCTTCTCTTATGTAAACATTTCTCAAGTTCTTCTATGGACTTGTTCTTAGAGGGCCATCTTAGTTAAGACATCAACAATGACAGACTTGTGCCATGAGTGAGCTAGACATGGGCTCCTCCCCAACAAGATTTCCTTTGTGCAAGTTAGTCCTGGAGGGCCCCACAGCATCAGAGTGTCAGAGCCCTGGGATGGAAGAACAGGGGTCTGGTTTCCCCTGCATTCTGGTGCAGAAGTGTGGTGGCTTCAAAAACTGGCACAACGAGGAGTGGTTGAGCAAGGGCACGTTCAGACATGGTATACACTGGTTTGGGTAAAAGCTAAGGTACTGTAACAAAGACCTAAAAAGTAAAGGCTCAAACAAAATGGAATCTTCTTTGTCACACCCAGTGGTCCCTGGGTAGTCAGGGGTCCAGGCCAAGTAGGTGTTCTTTTTCCAGGATGCCGTCTGTGGACTTGGGGACTTGGGTTTCTTCTGTCTTATTGCTCTGGCATTCCATTGGGATTCTTCTCATCTGCATGGTCGAAACAGCCTCACCAGTACCTCAACTCTTCTAGCCCCCAGGTCAGGGGAGCAGGCAGCTTTTTTCATGGATGCACCTAACTGCAGGGAAGGCTAGCTTTATGATCTGTTTGAACCCAGGAGTGAGGATGGAGGTGGGTCTAACAGAAGGAGAAGATAGTTGCAGGAGGGGGAGGGTGGGGAAGTTAGCTTCCACTGTGACAATCTGTTGAGATGAACTTAATCAAGTGACAGCCCTGGATAAGATATCAGAGATAAGCTTGGGGCACCTGGGAGGCTCTGTCAGTTAAGTGTCTGACTTGATTTTTGGCTCAGGTCATGATCTCAGGATTGTGAGATTGAGCCCCCTGTCAGGCTCTGTGCTCAGTGGTAAGTCTTCTTGAGATTCTCTCTCTCCCTTTGCCCCCTTCCCTCTCTAAAATAAATCTTTAAAAAATATGTTAGATACAAGCTTTTCCCTCACATTTTATAAAATCAGAAAACTTCACCCTATATATACCAAGTTAATTTCTTCTTTTTTTTTTCAAGACTTTATTTATTTTTTTAAAAAAGATTTTATTTATTTATTTGATACAGAGAAACAAAGCTAGAGAGGGAACACAAGCAGGGGGAGTAAGAGAGGGAGAAAGCAGGCTTCCCACTGAGCAGGGAGCCCAATGTGAGGTTCGATTGTGGGACTCTGAGATCATGACCTGAGCTGAAGGCAGACGCTTAACGACTGAGCCACCCAGGCACCCCCAAATTAATTTCTTCTTAATGACATGTCAAAAACTGAGGAAGGTGGACGGTGGTCCGTGTGAGGGCCTGGAAAAACCTCAGGTGATGCTTCTGATTGTAAACTTTGCTTTGTTGCTTTTCATTTGAGGATTCAACCAGACGGTGTTTTTCTTTCTTCTTACTGAAATGTCAGTGCTCCTGGTCCTATCTCATATTCTGGAAACTTTTTCCTTCTGAATCTCCATTTAGATCCTTCATCTTTATGGCAGTGACTTTGTACTGGAATTAAATCTGACTTCTAGCAATTCAGAAGAGGGCATCGGGAGATCTATTCGTCATTATATGTGGAGAAAAGATTCTGGGGGGAGGGGTGGTCCCAGTTGTCTGTGTACATATGGATAGTCTCTGCTGTCACAACCCTGGGTCCTTATTCTCAGAAATACTGTTCCTAAGTGGCCTGGTGGGTTTATTTTCAAAGGCAAATGATAAAACTGGGAGTAACTTCAGAGCATCTGTTGTCATTTCTAAAGTAGCATGCATGTCCGTACATTCCTTCTTCATGATTGACGGGTGTGCAAAGAAAGTCCAGGGTGTTATTTTTGTGTGGAGTAGTAGCTGGGGCTTTAGGTTTTACCTGGAAGGGCAAGAATTCTAGAAAGGGGGAAGCAAAGACTTGTGATTTTCATGCAAGAGAAGGTCTATACTGTGGCTTATATGCCCCAGTTAACAAATTTCAGACTACACAGTAAACTTGAAAGTTAACAATGATTCTCATTTCCTCTGATGCAGTTATGATTTCAGAGGCGTGTCTGGCATCTTGGATTCCTGGTGCAGGCTGTGATACTCTGCTGACGTGGTCCAGGGACCTAGGCTGCCTTGATACTCATTGTTTCCTGTTCTTCTGCAGTGGATAGGAGGGATGTTGGTGATTGGTGGAGAGAGAAAGCTAAGAAGGGATACTTGTAGCCCCTCGGGAGCAGAATTTTAGCTTCTGTAGGATTACTCCATGCTTTCATATGTATGGCCTGTTCCATTGTGCAGGAATGCTTCAGTCAAGTGTGTGTGAAGGGGTACCCATATGTGGGAGTTGCTGGTGAGTTAAGCTGTGCTTTCCTGCTGATCTGGTTTCAGTGCTTTCCAGCTGGGGGCTGGGAAGGTACTGTTGACTATATTGTGGGATGATTCTTCTTTAGCCCAATCATGTGTGATTTTTCCAAGCATTATAGGATGTTAGGCATCCTTGGATTTACTGAACTAAATGCCAATATTACCTGTCCATCACTGTGGCATTTAGAAAGGTCACTACACAGTTCTGCTCATCTCTGAACCAAATGTGAGTAGCACCTGTCTGTTTATTTCCAAACGCTCCTTAGAGGGCACTGCCCTCCCCACTAGGAACTCTGGTAACTGATGGGCTTTACTAAAGAAGCCCACTGTTTTTTTTTCTTCCCTCCTTCCCTTTTTTCCTTCTTTTCATTTAATGATCAAAGGTAATAGTGGAAGTTCTGGATAGTAAAGAAGGGTTAAAAGGTGAAGTTTATCTAGAGTGGCTTTTAAACTTAATAAAATGTATATCCCATAGTAAGAAATATGTTTTATGTTACTCACATATATAAAACTGAAATTAAAATTTCACAGAACACCTACTATTAGAATGGTACATTATGATATTTTTCTATTCTGTTTTCCTTTTTCTACAATTGATTATGCTACTTGCTTTAGCAGCACATAGACTAAAATTGGAGTGATACAGAGAAGGTTAGCATGGCTCTTGTGCAAGGATGACACGCAGATTCGTGGAGTATTACAATTGATTGTGATCCAGTAGATTAATTTAATAATCCTCTGTTGGGTCAAAACGCAAACAGTGAATGATTCTGGGAGACTAAAATGCTAAGACAGAGTTTTATGTGCACGTATGTATAGGCAGAGCTTTCAACAGATTCTCAAAGGGAAGGAGTCTATGGCTCAAAAAAGGATTAGAATCTCTGTTCTTTATTTTTTTTTAAAGATTTTATTCATTCATTCATTCATTCATTCATTCATTCATTCATTCATTCATTTGACAGAGAGATACACAGCTAGAGAGGGATCACAAACAGGGGGAGTGAGAGAGGAGGGAGAAGCAGACTTCCCACCGAGCAGGGAGCCCAATGTGGGGCTCCATCCCAGGAGTCCGGGATTATGACCTGAGCCGAAGGCAGACGCTTAACAACTGAGCCACCCAGGCACCCCTAGAATATCTCTTCTTTAATAACAGCGTTTTCTCCTTGGAATGATGAGAGTAAAAGAAGAAGAATTTTTGAAAACTTAATTATTAATGGCTTATACATAGATGACTTTGATTCCTGCCCCCTCCACCCATTGTCATTGCATTTAAAAGAGAGAGAGGGAGAGAGAAAGAATGAGCTAGGGGGAGGGGCAGAGGGAGAGGGGCAAGCAGACTCACTCTGGACTCAATCCCAGGACCCCAGAATCATGACCTGAGCCGAAATCAGACACTTAACTGACTGAGACATCCAGGTGCCCCATCATTGCATTTTTGTAACTGAAAGCTGTTGCATGCCAGGATTATCATGCCTGCTTTTTAGGTTATTTTTAGTAACTTACATTTGAAGATCACTTTGCTGCCAAAAAAGTACTTTATTTGAATTAATTAACTTAATCTTTATCAAACTCATGCTAATGGTAGACAGATAGTTGGCCCAGTTTTGCAGAGGAGGGAATGGGAATGAGTCTGGCTCAGTGACTCATTATTGCTGTACTGCTAATCAGTGGCTGAACTGAAATGCAGTCAGGTCTTCTGACTCCGGAAGTCCAGATTCACAGCAGGAGCTTGCCTACGGGTGGTCTCCTCAGAGACCTTGGATTTATGTTCCCTTTCGCTTGGTAAACAGTGGCTTATGGCCAGATGGCCCAAGTGGGGAGCTTCTCTTCCTGTTGGGAGAGTGGGAGTGGAGACACCCCTGTGCTTGTCCCAGTTACTCCAAAGCCTTTCTATGTTTGCCCTTCCAACAGAAGCAGGGAGCATCCTGATCTGCAGCTGTGGTGTCAGCCTTGGAAACAGCACTCAGGGGAGGGGAGATCGCATTCTAAACACATCCATGTCACTGAAGCCAAGAGCAAAGAGGAAGTCCCAAGCTATAGAACTTTGAATGGGGCGGTGGAGAAGCCCTCTCCCCTCCCCCTCCCCCAGTCTGTGGAGGAGTCCTATATCACCAGCGAGCACTGCTATCAGAAGCCCCGTGCCTATTACCCTGCTGTGGAGCAGAAGCTGGTGGTGGAGACCCGGGGCTCTGCCCTCGACGATGCCGTCAACCCCCTCCATGAGAACGGTGATGATTCTCTCTCTCCACGTCTGGGCTGGCCTCTAGACCAAGACAGGAGTAGGGCAGACACTGACTCCAAATCTAGCTCCTTAAAGGTATGTGGCTCACTTGTACTTGTTCTTTGTTTAGTGTTTGAGTGCTTGAGCTACTCCTATAGGGTTCTGTGGAAGACGTTTATTATAAAGTACTTACTGTAAAATTGTATTTAAATGTGCTTATCGTAAGTGTTTTTGGTGGGTTAAAATGGGTGCCAAGTCAGGAAAGCTAGATTAAACTAGAGATCATGGTTATATTATAGGAAATGCCCACGAAATGACAGTCACTGGTTGGGTGGGGGGATGGGAAGAAGCGAGGTGGGAGGAAGCGAGGAGAAAAGTGTTGATTGGCACTTGATAAATTGAAGTTAGGTAGGTAAATGAGTTTTTTTCTTTAATAGGATTTATGTTGTAATTTCTCCTAGCTGCTAATTCTTAGCACGAGGAAAGAATGAGTCAAGTGTTTTGTTAGGCATAAGGTTTTCAGTACAATTCTACAATAGCTTTACTTTGACTTTTAACTTTGCAGCCCTGACATAAGTACAGTCCATTTTTGTCAGAATATATGCTGGCTTCATCAGCTTTCCCAAGAACAACTCTCAGATTTTTGTTATTCAAATCATGCTCTTCTAGAGCCTCTTTGTGTCATTTTCCTGCCAGTGTTGTCATCTTTAACTGTAGTTAACTCCCATCACTGGAGTCATTCTGTCCTGTCCTCAGTTGGTCTGAGAGGCTTTGTGTAACTGGAGAGTTTCTCTGCCCTAGTCATCCTTCCTTTCAAACTTTACCCTGTGGTTGGCATCACCAGCATTAGATAGGTTACTGCATATTGCCGAGTGGGACCTCCTAGATCATAAGCCCCTCAAGGGCGGGCATTGTGCCCTTGCCAGTGTCTGAACAGTGCTGGTCAAGGTTGGTGAGGTTTGTATTGGAGACAGACCTGGTTTCAAGTCTAGGCTTAGCCACTTGCTGTGTGATGCTGAGTAGGTCACTTCACCTGCTTAGATGTGTCTCTTTACCTTCCTGTGGGAGGGGCCGGTGCCCGTACCCTCTGGTGATTGTGCAGCCTGTCAGCACAGTGCTTTGCACGGTCAGCTCTAATAAATATTAGCTTGACTCTGCTTCATTTCAGCTGAAGGAAGGAAAGAAGGAAACGTTGAGATCACAAACTGTAGAAAAGGGTTGTGATCCTACAAACTAGACAGATTTCCTAGAGACATTTGCCACATATTTAAAAATCAGAAAATACTAGCCCTAAACAAGTCAGCTAGTATTAAAACTATCTTTCATTCATGGCAAGATGACCATAGGCCAACACTGTGTTTTATAAATCTTATCCTGTTTCATCCTCATGAGCCTATAGGATAGGTTTTACTGCTTACATCAGAGGCTCAGAGAGGAGAAATAACTAATCCAGACTCACAATTTCAGCAAGACAAGGGGCTTGGACTTCAAGCTAGTTTGACTCCTGCTAAGTAACATACTAACCCCTGTCTGTGCCCATCCTGCTCTATTCTGATCTCAGGGCTCTAGAAGCCAGTCACTGGGAAGCAGCTATGAGGCCTGCTGCCCTGAAGTGTTTGTGATTGCTATAAAAGACACACCCAGATGCGCCTGGGTGGCTCAGTTGGTTAAGTGGCTGCTTTCGGCTCAGGTCATGATCCTGGAGACCTGGGATCAAGTCCCACATCTGGATTCCTGCTCGGCGGGAAGCCTGCTTCTCCCTTTCTCAGTCCCTCTGCTTGTGTTCCCTCTCTAGCTGTGTTTCTCTCTGTCAAATAAATAAATAAAATCTTAAAAAAAAAAAAAAAGACACAGTTCTTGGTGTCCAGGACAGGAAGAGAGGGAGGTAGAGATTTGAAATATTCAGACTGCAACTGATTTTTCAGATGGTTGCAAACATTGGCTGGTTGGAAAAGGGGCTGGGACTGGGACCACTCAGTAACTTAACTGCCATTGCATTCTTAGGTGAGGGAGTATGTCTCCAAAAAGATCCTACCCGAGGAAGCCCCCACTCGGAAGCTGCTGGACAGAGGCGGTGAGGGGCTGCTGAGCTCCCAGCACCAGTGGCAGTTTAACCTGCTAACCCATGTGGAATCTCTTCAGGATGAAGTCACACACAGGATGGACTCCATTGAGAAGGAGCTGGATGGTAGGTCTTCTTCTCTGGCTATCCACAGTTAGCTGTACTCTTGCCTCCTTTCTTTTCAGTCTTATCCACCCCCATCCTCCCTTTAGATGGGCAAGCTTTACTTTTAGTATTTATCGGGCACTTCTGAGGTCTGTGTGATGTCCGGAGTCCTCCCTCACTTACGTAATGCCTTCTGCAAAGCAGAGTACAAAATTATAACTAGATTCTGCCTGCAGCCAGTGTGTGACTGGAGCAACTTGGCTAACCGAGTTCTGTGGGGAATTTCAACTTTGACTTAATAGAGTTTTTTGGATATCTTTGACGATGAATCTGAAGAAACGTTTCCTTTTGGCTTTTCATAAAATCTAAACTGAAGCCTTCTCTTCTTTATCAGTAGAGATTTAAGAACTTGACTGAGTCATTTGGGAAACCCTGGGTATTTCTCCCAGATGTTAGTGGTAACAGATGGGCCTAATAAACATGCTCAAGTTCAGTCTCTTTTTGATCCCTAGGAAGTTACCAGTTTGATTTTTGAAGACAAAATTCCTTCCTGATTTTTCACTTATTTCTTAATTTTTTTGTTTTCATTCTTAAAATGGAGCCAAATTGAAAAGTAAATGTTCAATTTGAGGATTCTGAGTATAGTTAGGCTACCATTACTGTAATTGGGGATATAAAACTACTTGCATGAAATAACTCAGAAAGATGCCATACATTATACAAGCTACAGTCTTGAGGTGTGGCCAGGGCATGTGTATGGCCGAGGCCCTGCCAAAGGCAACGTGTGGCAAGGGAAATAATAACAGGAGGACTTCCTGGAAACGCTTTGTCTAAAGGCAAACCTTGAGGAAAGTGAGGTTTTCTGAAGAGAGAGGGTGTGACTCAGTAGGTGATAAAAGGACTGACTGGACTGGGAAAGAGGGTTGTCCTGTTGGAGAAAAGTGAGAGAAGGACCTCCATGTCCTCATGCTTCTGTCCTGCCTTTTTTTTTTTTTTTTTTAAGATTTTATTTATTTATTTATTTGACAGAGAGAAGTACAACTAAAGAGGGAACATAAGCAGGAGGAGTGAGAGAGGGAGAAGCAGGCTTTCCGCGGAGCAGGGAGCCTAATGCAGGGCTTGATCCCAGGATCCTGGGATCCTGACCTGAGCCGAAGGCAGATGCTTAACGACTGAGCCACCCAGGCACCCCCTGTCCTGCCCTTGAGGCATACCTGAGGAACTGGGAATGGGGACTAATTCAGGGTTTATTCTGAGGGCACTTCTGGAAGGGGGAGTCTATCTCTTTTACTCCTAAAAGGTTTCCTTGGGCTCCTTAGAATAGTAATTGATTCCACTATTAATACCCTGCTATTCACTAGCTGAAAGAGCACTGAAAGCAAGACTGGAAATTATGGATTTTGAGAGAATGGCAGTAGGGGTGGCTTTGGGTCTCTGAGAGTAGGCTTAACACTATGGAAACAGGGAGAATATTCTGTTGTTGCCAAAGGAGCCTGCCTTTAGGGGAGATATCAGTGTTTCCTCACTTCTTACTGACTTGCCACTCCCATTCAATCTCATGGCCAATGTGGTGAAGAGGATATGTCCAGGTTCCCTTCTCTAGCCTTCCTGAGGGCCTCTTACGTGTCCTGCTGATCTGGGGTCAGCTACTCCGTTCATGTTCTAATACTCCAGGCCCTGAAGTATGAAAATCAATTATAAATCTTAAGGATTTTATTCAGGTAATCAGACTTTTCCATTGTATTTAATTAAGATTTATTGGAATTCCATTTTATTTCAACTATAGTAGGGAGTGAACTCTTTGAGTTCATCCAGATACCATTTAGATAAACTGAGGTTTTTTTGGTTTTTTTTTTAAGATTTCATTTATTTATTTGACAGAGAGAAACACAGCAAGAGAGGGAACACAAGCAGGGGGACTGAGAGAGGGAGAAGCCCCTAATGTGGGGCTTGATCCCGGTCTCCAGGATCATGACCTGAGCCGAAAGCAGTTACTTAACCAGCTGAGCCACCCAGGCACCCCTAAACTGAGGTTTTATAAGAATTTGGATATAGTATTCCTTTTAAGAAATAGCCTAATAAAACTATTCTATTGATTTATTTTTTATTTTTTAATTTTTTTGTAAAGATTTTATTTATTTGACAGAGAGAAACACAGCCAGAGAGGGAACACAAGCAGTGGGAGTGAGAGAGGGAGAAGCAGGCTTCCTTCCGAGCAGGGAGCCCGATGTGGGACTCGATCCCGGGTGTCTGGGATCATGACCTGAGCCGAAGGCAGTCGCCCAACCGAGCCACCCAGGCGCCCCGATTGATTTATATATATATATATATATATATTTTTTTTTTTTTTAAAGATTTTATTTATTTGACAGAGAGAAACACAGCCAGAGAGGGAACACAAGCAGGGGGAGTGAGAGAGGGAGAAGCAGGCTTCCCGCTGAGCAGGGAGCCCGATGTGGGGCTCGATCCCGGGTCTCCGGGATCATGACCTGAGCCGAAGGCAGTTGCTTAACCAACTGAGCCACCCAGGCGCCCCCGGATTGATTTATATTTTAAGTTATTTTAATATTAACCATAATTTAATAATTTATGTAGTTTTATAAACAATTGTAAAACTAAAAGAAAAAGATTAAAAAAATTTTTTTTTAAGATTTTATTTATTGGGCGCCTGGGTGGCTCAGTGGGTTAAAGCCCCTGCCTTCGGCTCAGGTCATGATCTCGGAGTCCTGGGATCGAGGCCCACATCGGGCTCTCTGCTCAGCAGGGAGCCTGCTTCCTCCTCTCTCTCTCTCTGCTTGCCTCTCCTCCTACTTATTATTTCTGTCTCTGTCAAATAAATAAATAAAATCTTAAAAAAAAAATCTACTTTAAAAAAAAGAAAAAAAATGTTTTATTTTTCCATAAATCCTCTGTTTCCTGTAAGTTACTTCCCAGAGTCCTGGAGATCTAGAAAGAAGTCTTCTACCTTAGGGGCTCCAAACACTCCTCTTTTTTTTTTTTTTTTTTTTTAAGATTTTATTTATTTGACAGAGAGAAACACAGCCAGAGAGGGAACAGAAGCAGGGGGAGTGAGAGAGGGAGAAGCAGGCTTCCCGCTGAGCAGGGAGCCCGATGTGGGACTCAATCCCGGGTCTCCAGGATCATGACCTGAGCCAAAGGCAGTCGCCCAACCAACTGAGCCACCCAGGCGCCCCTCCAAACACTCCTCTTAACCAAGCTCAGAGACTGCCGAGTGGCCTGGACTCTTCTAGTCTGCACACTGGTGCTCTTTCTCCCTGTGCATGCCTCTTGGGTCAGTACAGTGTTGGGGTTTGTCTTTGGTGAGCCTGGAACCAGATCTGAAGTAGTTATAGTGACCATAAGAGGGGCCTCTCAGCAATTGTAGGATCATCTTGTCAAGGACAGATGACACATTCTGTCAGTCTTTTGGAAATGACCCAGCCAGTCCTGCCTCTCCTTCCTTCCTTCCTTCCCTCCTTCCTTCCCTCCTTCCTTCCCTCCCTCCTTCCTTCCTTCCTTCCTTCCTTCCTTCCTTCCTTCCTTCCTTCCTTCTTTCCTTTTTTTTTTTTAAACATTTTTATTATTTATTTGGGAGAAAGAGAGAGCTGAGTGGTGGGGCTAGGGCAGAGGGAGAAGTAGGCTCCCCATTGAGCAGGCATCCAGACTCAAGGCCTTGGATCATGACTTGAGCCGAAGATAGATACTTAACCTACTGAGCCACTGAGGTGCCCCTGATACCTCTTTTCTATACCCATCCTGATGGGCTCTTCCAGCATTGATTTTGGGCCATTTCTCCATTTATTCTCATGCCCTTTTGCTGAGCAGTCTCCTATTTCCTTCTAGTTCTTTTCTTTAAAGAGTGATGGATGTATTGAAACTGGTCACTGGGGAGTTTACCTTGCTCAGCAGATCACTAGTGACTCTCCCTTGGCTTTCAAGTTCAGGTCTGAGAAGGCAGTTTTATTTTTCTTATTTTCCAGTCTTTATACTTGTTGGAATGATCAGGAAGGACTATTTCTCCTCCTTGGAACCCCCAAGTACCAACAAGAAATCAGGGGGAGGTAGCTGAGTTCTGTGGAGCCTGAGCAGTCAGTAGGGCACTTTGCTAGGTCAGTGCCACATCTTCTCACTGACTCTGTTGAGTGCCTACTATGTTTCAGGTACAGTTGAGTGTTAGGGATATAATGGTAAGAACCTAGACAGATTTGGCCTCTGCCCTTACAGAATTTGATCTTGAGGTAGAGACAGGTATTAATTAAATGATCCCATTATATATAATTATAAACCATGGTAAGTACTCCAAAGGAAGAAAGCATGTGATCACGTAGTACACTTAACACAGCAATCAGTTTCAGGGTGTAGAGTTGGAAGGGGCTTCTCTGGGAAGTGACTTACAGGGAACAGAAGATTTTGAAAGGTGAGAAGGAAGGTGGAGGGCTGGATCTGAGGAGCAAAAAGGATTATGTGTGAGGCCAAATAGGCAGTTGGTTGGTCTTTCTCTCTCTCTCTCTCTCCCTCTCTCTTTTTTTTTTTTTAAGGATTTTATTTATTTGACAGAGAGAAACATAGCTAGAGAGGGAACACAAGCAGGGGGAGTGAGAGAGGGAGAAGCAGGCTTCCCGCCGAGCAGGAAACCTGATGTGGGGCTCGATCCCGGGTCTCCAGGATCATGACCTGAGCCGAAGGCAGTTGCCTAACCAACTGAGCCACCCAGGTGCCGCGGTCTTTCTCTTTTTGCACCTTCAGCTCAATACAGGTTTGAGTGAACTAGAAAAGCTATAGGCAGGCTGGGATGAGCATAGGCCTCTCTGGAGGGGCTGGCTCTTGTCAAAAGATGCAGTGTTCCAAAATAGCCTTTCCCCAAATGCCAGAGCCTCAGGGGGTGGCTTGGGGAAGAAAAACATCTTTTTTTTTTTTTTTTTAAGATTTTTATTTATTTATTTATTTGACAGAGAGAAACACAGCCAGAGAGGGAACACAAGCAAGGGGAGTGAGAGAGGGAGAAGCAGGCTTCCCGCCACGCAGGCAGCCCGATGCGGGGCTCGATCCCGGGTCTCCGGGATCATGACCTGAGCCGAAGGCAGTCGCTCAACCAACTGAGCCACCGAGGCGCCCCAAGAAAAACATCTTCTATAGAGAAATCCCTGCTCTCGGAGACAAGGCAGTTTTTTAGATATTGAACCAATATAATCAAGGATGTTAGTATCTGGATATCGTACATTAAATACTAGGAAAATAAAGTCAGAATATTCAGTACTACTTATGGTAAGAGTAGGAAGCACATCATAGTTTATAGTGACAGAAAGAGACCCTTTCAAGTCCTTTAAATTCTCATTTTTCTTAATAAGAGTCTAAAACACCATGATCTCTGATTTCCAACAAGGGAAAACCTTATAAAGACTGGGGAGTGGGCACCCGAGTGGCTCAGTTGGTTAAGCATCTGCCTTCAACTCAGGTCATGATCTCAGAGTCCTAGGATTGAGTCTCTTGTTGGATTCTGTCAAGCCCGAGAGGGACTTGTCTTCTCCCTCTCCCACTGCTCCTCCTCCCTGCTTGTGCTCTCTCTCTCTCTCTCTCAAATAAATAAAAATCTTGGAAGGAAAGAAGGAAGGAAAGAAGAGAGAAAGAAAGGAAAAGAAGGAAAAAAGAAAGAAAAATAAAAACAAAAAAAAGACTGGGTAGTACCACCGATGAAGGTGGGTTCTTTAAAGCCTTCTAGACTATAGAGCTGCACTAACACAGTGGTCACTAGGTATATGTGGCTTTTTTTTTTTTTTTTTTTAAGATTTTACTTATTTGAGAGGGAGAGTACATACAAGCAGTGGCAGCTGCGGGCAGAGGGAGAGGGAGAAGCAGGCTTCCCGTTGAGCAGGGAGCTTGCCATGGGGCCTGATCCCAGGACCCGGGATCATGACCTGAGCCCAAGGCAGACACTTAACAGACTGAGCCATCCAGGTGCCCCTATGTGTGTCTCTTTAAGGAATTAAAATTGAATAAAGTTTGAATTCAGTTACTACTAGCTCCATGTGGCCTGTGTTGTAGACAACACAGACATAGACCATTTCCACTATGGAAAGTTCTGCTGGACTGTGTTCCTCTAAAGCATTTGAGCTTTGTCTTAGGGGTAATACTTTGTAGAGAGGGTGACAAGTCAGTGTCACCTGAGTGGCCCTCCCTCCTAACCCCTTGTGGGGATAGATGGGAGAAGATGCTGAAATTCTTCCTAATGTTCTCACAAGTGAAGTGTTAGGAGCTCACTGGGTCTTCTCTGTCTTCTGCCTACAGTGTTGGAGAGCTGGCTGGACTACACTGGGGAACTGGAGCCCCCGGAGCCACTGGCCAGGCTTCCGCAGCTTAAGCATTGTATCAAGCAGCTGCTGATGGACCTGGGCAAGGTGCAGCAGATTGCACTCTGCTGTTCAACATGAAACTGGGCACCCAGAACTAGTGGGGGCACAATCCTGGGGCACCTGCAGAGGAGCTTTGCATATTTAAATAAATAAACCTAGCATGCTGAATGCACGTGACACCGACTGACTTCAGGGATCTGGGCAGGGGGTGTGATGGACATTGGACAAAGGGGCCATTTTGGCTGCTGGAGGGCAGGGCACTCTGATCTTGAAGCCTACCAAGAAGGTAGCAAATAGACTCTTGGGATTCCCTTCTGTGCACATCATTGAATGGAGAGTGAGTCTTTTTGCACAAACTTCACTTGAAATTGTGCCACCGATAAATGGAATGAGAGCCAAAAAAAGTTGAGTCGGAAACAGTTGTAAATTCAACTTGCAGCTTATTTAATTGACTTTTTTGTCAGGGTGGGGCACATGCCAAGCCTTCTTGTTTCTGCCTGGCATGGATTTAGGCAGCAGGCATCATTTTGATTTTTCCAGCTTTGTGAGAAATGTCGTGATTTCACATTCTGTGGAGGCTGGGAAGGAGTAGAGGCCTTGGCTGCCCTGCCTTCTCCTTAGGACTCTTCACTTTTCTCACTACCTGTCTTGCATGACTTCATGGTTCTGGGGACAAGTTTTGTATGCTTTTACCCCAGAGTTGGCTGGGTTGTGTCTTTTGTAGCAGAGCCCTTACAGCCTGTGGAGAAACTAGAATCTCATTGTAATAAGAATCTAGGAGGAATTCCAAACTGAAGCAGGCAGGGTCTGGAACCCAAAGGACAGTGTTTTCTACCCACTTCTTAATATTGACAGCTTCCCGATTCTATTTAATGTCCAAAAAATGTTTCCCTAAATTTTGAACTCTATCACTGTAAAGATTTGTTACAAAGAATGTGGTTTGGAGAATTACCTTATTTTATATTGTTGTAAACAAACTTCAGATTCTACATGTGCCGCTTTTCTCCTTCCCAGAAGGGTGTATGTTCAGTAGTTGGCATTTTCAGAATTGTTTTAATATACTTTAACACTTTAGATTTCCTGTTTGTATTATTTTGTGAGGTCAAGGTGATTATGCTGCTTAAGGTCCAGGTACAGTCTGTACCTTTTAAGACAACAATTTGTTACTCTTGCAGGTTACGGTTCCATGTGTAATTGCTATATTGTTTTGTTTTTCTTTGCTAGACAAAGTTAAAATGTTCCATGCTTTGAGAAGTGACCTGTTTCACCATTTAGTTTTCTTGTCACTAAAGGCAAAAATCAAAGCACAGTTGTCCATTAACACTCAAGTTAATTATGGGTTTATGAATCTGTAATGTTATATGCTGCAAATATTTACTATGTAAACGCGAAGTAGCCAATATCTCTATAGCAATGACAGTATCTCCAGCGACCTTTGGAATGATTAGGCCTTGAAGGCACACAGGGCATTGTGGTCTTGAAGGCCTCTGTACCAAAATCTGTTTCAGGGAATGCTCTGTCCAGTAATTTCTTCACCATCTGATATAAAATGAATTTAGGACCAGTTGACCTGTTGTCGCTTATCCGTCAGTTAGGACATGTGGCTTTGACATCTGATGCAGTTCCTTTCCAAGAGGCTCTTTCCCATTGCTAACATTGGCACCTCTGGGAAGAAATGTCCAAGGAGTGGGCATGGCATCTATGTTTTACACAATTTATCAGACAGCCACAGAATAAGAATTTTGTTTGTCTGAAAAGGGATGAAACAGGATGATTTTCTTTAGCCACAACTGTGAGGTGTGATGACTGTTGTATTATTACTGATTTTTCTTTTCTCAGATACATTTGAGCATCAGGTCTGGGGAAGTTACAACTTTAAAGAGAGTCGATGTCATGTCTTTCTCAAAGGTGGAAGTAGAAACCAAATTACCCTAATTCTGCCAAGTGGTCATTATTGGGTTTATTGTTTATGCAGGAAATAATCCCATTTTACTTGTTGTGACTTTTGTCCTTAGGGAAGCAGGGATGACTCCCAAATTCTGATAATCTCAGTGTGCTTCTCTAATTTAAAGCCATGTTGAGGGGCTCCATCCCCAATTCCTGGGTCAGGCTGAATTAACCTCAAGTTGGAGCACTGGAAACTGTTATTTGCAAAGATTACTATTATTATTTAGAAATGTGTACACTACCTAAGTTTTCTTTTGAGAAAAACTATCCACCTATAAAAAAATTGCCTTGACAAAAACAGTTCTGGTTTGACTAATCATTTTGTTTCTTTAAATGATGAGTGTTATGCAAGGTGGACCCTTGATGAGCCAACATTGCACTGTGGATACATATCTATGTTTACGCGCTATTAGAACAGAAGGCGCTGTATATAGAAATGTTGCTTTGAAGCAATATTTGCAAAACATGCAAACTTCTGTATCTGTATTTGGAAAAAATAAAACAGGTTTTTGTTGCTATGTTTTAATCACGTTATTATAAAGTTCTGTGCCCCATTTTTAATATGCCTTACATAATTTTCTATAAACATCTCTTAGAGGAAGACTTTTAGACTGTAAACAGGTGTATCTTCTGCAGGAAGGCAGATACAAGCTCAAGATCCTAAATCCCAAGAATGTATACAAAATAATTTTGAATTCATTTAAGGGTCTTTAATATGACAAGGTAAAATGTCCCACACCGTTCTCTCCAGTCTGGCTCCTGCTTTGCGGTGTGAGCTGTAGGCTTATATTTCAGTTGTTGAGAGCAGTGAAGATAGGTTTGGCCTTCCTATTAAGAGATGGCACCCATTGCAATTAGGACCCTTCTGAGACCAATCCAAATTGCCTAGGGACCCCAATTCGTTCCTTCCTGGGTGGGCAGAAGACTTAGGGAAAAGTAGGCTCTAAGATTTCATGACAGAGTTTACTACTTGACAAATTCCTTCCCTTTCTAAACAATTATGTTTACCAAAGAAACAGGTAGTTGGAATTAAAGTGAGTGGCTCCAGCAATGTGAAAACCATTAGTTAATGCCAGTTCTTAAATTCTAGAGGCCTAAAATATGACAAGAAAGGTGAGTTTGGAGGTTTAAACCAGAGCTCACGAGCTCTCTGTATGGACCTGCACTGAAACACTTCCTAAAATAGCCCACTGGTGTGGGTCTTTGGGGAAACTCTTTCCCAAAGGGTAGATTGGTTTAACAAGTTAGAGGCCCAGTATAGAGATAGCCAGTTAAGTAAGCACTTAATGAAGTCAGCTATTTGCCTGCCACAACCACTATCCACTCCCCTTTTAGGTGGGAAAGCAAATTCATATTCTAATGAGAGGTAGGAGCGAATACGGAATCCAGGCTGCTGAAACTCACTTTATAGAGAATCCAACTAAACAAAGGAATCCCAAGTGGGGGCCCTGTGGAGCAAGCAAGAGAAAAATTTCCCAGATGTGGAGGACCAGGCCTAGCGAACAAGCTAATGATCTCACAAAAAACAGTAAATGCCAAGTGAATAGGGAACAAAGGCTTTATTCTCTTTGGCTCCCAACCTGGTTTCGCCACCAGCCAAAAAGGAGGTTGGGAGATAGGCTCGGGAAAGTAAACCTAAAGGACGAACGAAAGGAACACATCAGACGACTGGAGCTGCCCAAAACTCGCTTTTCATCAACGCGGAATGGAGAGCCAGGCTCAGCACCCCGCTCCCGGACTCGATCGTGGCCCCAGTCCAGGGAACGGCCGAGCCCAGCCGCCGGCAGCTCCACAGCTCAACCCGTGATCCGCACATCCGTGCGGCGGCGCAGCCGCCGGGCCCGCGCCGCCTCAGGCAGGATGGCGAGCAGCTGCTCCTGCACCAGCATCTCCACGATCTGCTCCTTCGTGCGGATGTCGGGTCGCAGCCACTGGCGGGAGAGCTCCCGCAGCTGCCGGAACGCCTCCCTCGGGCCTGCGGCGTCCTGGTAACGGAACTGCCGGAAACGCTGGCGGAACGTCTCCGGGCCGGGTCGGGAGCCGCCAGGGTGCGGAGGGGAGCGCGGAGCGGCTTCGGCGAGCGGCGGGGTGCGCAGAGATGTGGGAGGTAGCTCCAAGGCCGCGGAGGCCGACGCAGGAGGCGTAGGAATCGCTTCAGGGACCGCGGCGTTGGGGCTGGAGGGTTCAGGGGCAGGCGGTGGGGCCTCAGGGGTCGACGAGGAGCCCGCAGAATTACGGTCCAAGCCTAAGCTCAGGCCGGTTCCTTCCTCCGTCTCCGGCGGCAGCGCGAGGTCCCCAGCAGCCATGACTCCAAGCTCTGGACGTCACTCTTTGTCTCGCAGCTGTGGGCTCCGCATTGCGTCTGCGCCGGGACGGGCTGAAAGAGGGAGGGGTTTGGCGCGTAAGGGCCGAGTTCGCGCCGCTTCCCGGGAGGCAGATGGGGGCGGGCCGATAGCGTGCCAAGCTCTACCTCAACCTCACTCGCCAAGCGCCTGAAGGGGCCGGAAGCGGAAGTCTGCACTAGCTTCTGCCTGAGCTCAGCGCCAGAACGCCCGGAAGCCGGGTCCAGCCCGGAAGTGGTGGCCGCTCGTGTTAGCGACTCGTGTCAGAAGGTTGAGGGGCAGGGGCGCCTGGGTGGCTCAGTTGGTTAAGCGACTGCCTTTGGCTCAGGTCATGATCCCGGACACCCGGAATCGAGCCCCGCATCGGGCTCCCTGTTCAGCCGGAAGCCTGCTTCTCCCTCTTTCACTCCCCTTGCTTGTGTTCCTTCTCTGGCTGTGTTTCTCTCTGTCAAATAAATAAAATCTTAAAAAAAAAAAAAAAAAAGAAGGTTGAGGGGCAGAGCTGGGCGTCTTTAAGCGTGAGTTGGGCTTCTCCTGTTCGCGATGTCGCCTCCCAGCACCACCTGGAGAAATCGGAGTCAGAATCGGAGTCCGAGGAGGGGGGGCGGAGAACTGGAGTGGAGGAGCCCAGAGGGGTCTTTACCCTCTCTGAGCTCTTCGGCCCAAAGGTGATCTGCACCTCCCGCTGTGTGCGCGCCTCCTTACCCCTTACTATACCCTGACTAGGATGAGGGCACGCCACGGTTTTTCTGGGGCTGGCGCCCGGCCAGTAGCAGGAGCGGGGCGGCGGGACTGAGGTCGGGGAAGTCCTCTTTCCGTCAAAAGAGGGCAGTGGCACTCGCCTTGTTGGGAAAATGATAAACTATAATGTGTGAAGAACCCCAACACACGTAGTAAGATTCGCCCCTTCCATGGCACAAGCTATCTGCTCTAAAACTGTGTGCCATTACTGTATTTTGCGTGTCCTTTGAAACCAAGGGACAGGTGCCTCTCTGGGTTCTGCTTTTAACATTAAGATTAGATTGCAAATGCCTTGCCCTATATACGTGGGTTTACTGAGTCCTTGAAATGTGGCTAGTCGGAATTGGAATGTGCTGTAATGTTAAATACACCACGATTTAGTACAAAAAAAGTAAAATATCTCCGTATTTTTAAAAAAGGTTTTATTTATTTATTTGACAGAAACACAGCTAGAGAGGGAACACTAGCAGGGGGAGTGAGAAAGGGAGAAGCAGGCTTCCCGCCCAGCAGGGAGCCCCATCCGGGGCTTGATCCTTGGACTCCCCGGGATCATGACCTGAGCTGAAGGCAGACGCTTCACCCTTTGAGCCACGCAGGCACCCCCTCAGTATTTTTTATATCAATTACATGTTAGATTGATAATATTTTGCATATGTTGGGTTAAATAAAGTGTATTATTAAAATTAACCTGTGTCATTTTACTTTTTAGATTTTGCTACTAGATAAATTCAAATTATATGTATGATTTTTATTTCTGTTAGCAACCCTGTGCTACCCTTTTGGAGTCAGGCAGCCTTGATGGAATCCCTGTTTCAGGGTTTATTTGCCCTAGGTCAGATGTGTTGAGAGGATTAAATCAGTAAAGCCCTTTGAAAGAAAGGGCTTTTTATATGCTTGCTCTTGTCTTCATTAGGTGAGTTGCTATCTCTGAGTTGCAGGTTTTCGTGTTTTTGTTTGTTTTTTTGTTTTTAAATCTGTAAAATGTGGAGGTAATATAGCTTACCTCATAGAAGTTAGGAGAATTCAGGGAGATGATGCAGATAAAAGCCTGTAGCTTTGCTGACTCTTCAGGGATATCTTTTTGACAGCTGACTTAACAATTATATTTTTTATTGCCATTTTATGCATAGGGAAACTAAGACCCAGAGACAGACGGGCCTCATATGAAAGGTTTTGTCTGTGCCGCTCTGTGCAGAAGGAGTTGGTGTGTTTAATAGCTTGCAATACACCAGCAGCCCTGATATAAAACTTACCTCCCCCATAGGATGTGCTCTTGGATGGGTAGAAATGGATCCTCACAGAACATTTTTCAGTTTGAAAACCTTGAAAATCATTGCAATGGGTCTTGAATTTTTTTTTTTTTTTTTAGTTATTGACACTTAAAATTGGGAGATTTCACACGTAAATCTGGATTTCCAGATTTTCTTGAAAAAGTAGATAAGCCAACCACATTGGACCAGCTCACATTCTTGCCAATCAACAATTAGCTGGAGCTGAAAATGCTCTGTCCTGGGTGGCCTTAATCCCCACCGTTCCCTTTTGTCTATAAACAGAATGCTGCTTACATTTATTATATATATATATATATATATTTATATATATATATATATTTTTACACATATACTATTGCTCTCAGGTTGTTATTTTCCTTAGAGCCATTATTTTTCTTTATTTCCAGAGGTGGAAAAATAGGGGCCTAGAGCTTGTTATACCTACTAGCTTCAAACCTTTACTTACTCTGTCTTGCCTCTTGGCATTTTGATTCACTGCCCTGAGTGAATCAACAGCCCCATTCCCTGAGTGGTAGTAGGCAATCAGAAACCTGGGAGCACATCAAACCTTGCTGTAAGGACGAAGGGTCGTGGAAGACTTTACTGGGGAGGAGAACTTCAAGCTGATACTCAAGAAGAAAGAGGGTAGATTTAGGGGCATTCCAGGTAGATGGCATTGTCTGTGCCAAGGCACAGAGTGAATGGGAGCAAAACTTTGTGGAAACTGCAGACTACATGGGGGGAGTGGCCAGGGTCTGGGAAAGGGATGAACGCTGAGGTTGGAAGATTATTTGGAGGTTAAATCATAGACTACTAGAATTCCATGTTGAAAAATAATCCTTGTTCTGTCAGGGAAGGGAATGAACTCTTGTGGTCCACGGAATGTTAGATCTCTAGTCCATTTCTTGCATTCATATTAGAATCATGGAGTATTAGAAATGGGGAGATCTTGGAGATCTATTAGAATTGTGGAATGTTATAATGGAAGGGACCATTGACATTAAATCCACAAATTAGATGCAGTTATTCTAAACTCTATGGGTGAATAAATCCCCAGAATCTAAAAAAAAGGGGGGGGAAATACCTCTTCTGAAATTATCCTACATACTTATGCCTGTGATTTCAGGTGATTTTCAGGTATCCTTGAACCCACCGACAGGACCCAGGTTAAGTTTAAAATATATTTATATGTATTCTATTCTGAATTTTGCAGGTTAAGAAGTCAGCACACCAAGAGGAAATGGATTGGTCCAAAGTAAAACACCTAGTAAGTGGTTCCATGAGGACAGAATTTTTTTGATTTGTAGTCCAGTGTTCTTATCATATTAGCCATTTTCATTAGAGAGCTCACTTGGGAAGGGATCATAAATCATGAATCTCCTATCACTGAGCTTCCAACACAAGGCCTGATTCCAGTTGGACTCTGAGTTAATGTTGAATCAAGGAAAAGAGGACGGTAGTGGGTTTCATCTATGAAGGGGAACTCTAATATGACTCCCAAACTCAGAGACTATGGTGTCTTTTAATGGCATGTTGTTGGTTGTTGTGGTATAGAATCCTGGATACTTTTTTTTTAAGGCTTTTTTTTGGGGGGAGAGGAATACAGCTTCATAGGAAGTTGGAAAAATAGTACAGAGGTCTCATGAACACTTCACCCAGTTTTCCCCAGTGGTGACATCTTTCACAATCATAGTACCATATCAACACCAGGAAATTGATAATGATATAATCCTCAGAGTTTATTCAGATTTTACCAGTTTCATGAGTGCTTATTTGTATATCTGTATAGGCATATGCAGTTTGATCATATGTAGATTCATGTACCTGTGCCACAATCAGTACCTAGAAATGTTTGGTGACCACTAAGATCCTGTAATTGAACTAAAGATCCTTCGAGAATCACAGATAGAAACTATACCATGTAGAGTGCTCTCACAAAGTAAACTATTTGCAGCAAATAAGGAGGTCATGGGTAATAACTTCCAAAGCTGTGACTCTCTGAGCAAAGGTGAATGGATTTCCTTTTATTTAGAGTCAGGATGGATATTTAGATAGGAAGACCTTTTCGTCATATGTAGAGGTGGGCATAAAGTCATGCATGTGCCTTAAGGGAAACGTGTCTATACATGCATTGTGTATCATGTAAATGAGGTCTGTGCTCCTCCTTGAGTGGAGATTTTAGTAGTATAATGAGGTGAAGGTAACACTTCATGGCCCATCTGCACATGCATGAGATAGGGGTTAAGTTCAAACTGAGAGGGGTGGTCTGGGCCAGCTGTAGCATTTTGTCCAGGCAGTCCTTACTGCTTAAGGGTTTTCAGTTTCCATTGCAGGATGCTCTGCCCATTGGGTCTTTTGCCTGAGTTAAAGAGATAAGCTGGAAAGAAGAGCTTAAGGAAGAATGTGGAACAGAGGTTGGTGAGTTCAAGCAGATAGGCAGCAAAGGTCAGATCTTGAGGTCTAGTTCTGACAGTCCCTCGTGCTACCACTTTATAATTACACCCATCCATCTCCCCTACCTCCCATCTCTAGCTGCAGGCAACACTAATCTGTTCTCCATCTTTATAATTTTGTAATTTCAAAAACGTTATATAAATGGAACCATACAGTGTGTAACCTTTTGGGACTGGCTTTCTGTAGTCAGAATAATTCTCTGGAGCTTCATCTAGGTTGTTTTATATGTTTCATAGTTTGTTCATTTTTATTGCTGAATAATAAGCCATTTTGTAGATGTACTGTGGTTTGCTTAGCCAGTTACTGGTTGAAGGACTTTTGAGGCATATCCAATTTGGGGCTATTCCAAAATGAAGCTGCTCTGAATTCTTTTATCATATGGCCGTAGGTAAGTCAAACTCTGAGCCTGGGGGTAGTAACTACCACACAGAATGGCTCTGAAGAGTCAAAGAGGAAATAGACATAAAGGAACTCTACCAGGTCTGGTATTACTTAGATGTTCTTTAATTTCTTATATCAATGTTTTATTGTTTTCAGCATATTGAGTCTGCATGTAGTATATTTATACCTAAGTATATCATGTTTTTAGTGCTACTATAAATGGTGTTGTTTTAACATTTTCAGTTTCTAATTGTTCAGTAATATATAAAAATACAATTGATTTTTGTCTGATGACTTGTATCCTGTGACTTCATTTAACTAAGACAAGACACTCACGGGGCCACTGGGCCTGTTTCTTTCGTTTTTACTACCCACCCCCACCCCCAGTACACTTGCCATTATTTACTTGTAAGAGTCCCAAGTTGTGTTTTGTCCAAGGTTTTTGGTTACAATGGACGGGGTGGGGGGGTGGGGAGCACCTGTAATGGAGTTACTGCATCTTGGTTGCTACTGGAATTCATTATTTATTCTGATGCCCAAATTACCCTGTATTTGACCACTAAGAACCCCTTCAGGCTAACTTCTATGTCATTTTGACATGTCCCCATCATTTTTTGAAATTTTCCATACTTTTCAGCACACTCGTACGTTTTAGCACACCTTTCCTAACCCAGCCCTATAATCAGGCATTTCTCCAAGAAACCCTTGTTCTTTCAGTGGCGAATGGTGTTTATTTGGGCACTGGGTTTGTTCATTGATGTTAGGATAATCACTGCGCCTAGGCTTCCTCATGAACAGAGTGAGGAAAAGTACCGGGAAAGTTAGTAAAGGAAGCCTCAACTAAAGTTGGACTTTAGAAGGCTTGTAGGGAGAGCTCTCACACAACCACTTGTGGCCAGTTACTCCAAACAGGAGGGGAGGTACCTTGCATCTCCAACAGGAAGGCATTACTAATTCACTACTCTAGCAAAAGGTAGATATTCTTCTGGCCCAGAAACAAGCCCAGCCAATGGGAAGTGCTGGGGTTCAGCTAATGAGAAGCCATCATCCGGAACCCGTACTTTCCTCTAATGACTTTCATGTTTCCATTGCTAGTGACTTCCTTGTTCCATATTCCTCTCTATGAAAGCTATTTTGCTTAATTCTTCAGAGTATCTCTGCTTGCTAGATGAGGTGTTGCATAATTTATGAATTGTTTGATAAAGCCAATTAGATCTTCAGATTTACTCAGTTGAACTTTTGTCTTTAACTATATTTATATTTATTTATATATCTATTTCTATATCAGTGTATATATAGTGAAATCCATGTGTTCTCACCAACACCTTCAACTCAAGTTCAACACTGTGGATTTTATTCTAGTTTTCTCCCTTTCCATACATGTAATTCTCTTTCTCAACAGAGAGAAACCTGGCTCTCATGATCTTTTTTGACCAGTCCTCCTACAAATAACTAGTCTCCTGTTGTTGCTTGCATCTCCCATCCTCCTTACCCTGTCCAGGGCTCCATTACTACCTGCTCGCCAACCACAGCCTCCTCCACCTCCAGGCAGATGCCTACGTGGCTGGTCCCACCTATTGACTTCTAGACAATCATTTAAGAATGGAGGGGGAAGGGGAACATTCTTTTTTTTTTTTAATTTAAACATTGTGCTAAAATCAAAATTTACAATTTTAACCATCTTTAAGTGTATAGTTCAGTGGCACTAAGTACATTTACATTGTCCTATAAACATCACTACCATCTGTCACCAGCAAATTTTTATCTTCCCCAACTGAAACTCTGTACTCACGATATAATAACTCCCCATTCACTCCTCTTCCCAGCCCCCAGTAACCACTATTCTATTTTCTGTCTCTATGAATTTGACTCTTATAGGAACCTCATATAAATGTAATCCTATAATATTTGTCCTTTTGTGTCTGGCTTGTTTCCAGTTTCTAATGTTTCCAAGTTTCGTCAATATTATATCATGTATCAGAATGTCCTTCCTTTTTAAGGCTAATATTCCATTATATATATGTAGCACATTTTGCTTATTTATTTATCAATGAACATTTGGGTTTTTCTACCTTTTGATTATGCTGCTCATTTGATTTCTTTTTTTTTTTTAAGATTTATTTATTTATTTGACAGAGAGAAACACAGTGAGAGAGGGAACACAAGCAGGGGGAGTGAGAGAGGGAGAAGCAGGCTTCCTGCCGAACAGGGAGCCTGATGCAGGGCTCGATCCTGGGTCTTCAGGATAATGACCTGAGCTGAAGGCAGTCGCTTAACCAACTGAGCCACCCTGGCACCCCATATACAGATATATTTTTGAGTCTGTGCTGTTAATTCCTCCAAGTATATACCCAGAAGTAGAACTGTTGGATCATACAGTAATGCTATGTTTAATTTTTTGAGTGACAGTCGTACTGTTTTCCACAGTGGCTCTACCATTTTACATTCCCACCAGCAATGCCCTTGGGTTCCAGATTTTCCCCATCCTTGCCAGCAGTTGTTATTTTGCATTGTTTTCTCAATGGGAGATGTTAAATAGAAAATTTTAAGGTAAGCTATGAGTACACAGGATAATCATATTTTCTTTCTTTTTTTTTTTTTTAAAGATTTTATATATTTATTTGGCAGAGAGAAACACAGCTAGAGAGGGAACACAAGCAGGGGGAGTGAGAGAGGGAGAAGCAGGCGTCCTGCTGAGTAGGGAGCCCAATGCGGGGTGCAATTCTGGGACTCCGAGATCATGACCTGAGCCAAGGCAGACACTTAACAATTGACCCACCCAAGTGCCCCAGGATGTTCATATTCAACAGATTTAGTAATCTTATCATTTGGTTTACACTCACCAAACACTACATGCATCACTCCAGGAGGCCAGCTGTAATCATGGTGAAGAGAAAGTAGGTTCAGCTAATGAGGTGGTTTGGATACAAGGACCCCAGGATGTCCACCCCCCATCTTTTTTTTAATCTTTTATTACAAAATCTAAAAAGCTTGCTCTGGTCTCTCTATTGACTTTATTTCTTTTTGGTAACCTATTTTATCAATGTTTTTGATCTTGGGGTAAAGTTCTTTTATCTTTTGATATCTTAATAAGCTGCAGATACTGGTCTAGGGTCTAGCTGGATTATGTTTGTAATTAACTCAGTTATTACTAATTATTGTTCCTGATAAACCAATGTAAATTTAGAAGCCTGGGTAATTTATAATCTGTTTGTCATTTTCTCCTTTCACTTATTTCTATTCAGTTGCAACCCTCTTAGTTTTTAGAATTCTGTGACCCTGTTTTTATTGTGGTGCTCTACTAGTAGCTGCATTGCTTATTGCACTGCATTGATTTTTTTAAATTAGTTAAAAATTGATGCATTTAGGGGCACCTGCTGGCTCAGTCAGTAGAACATGTGATGCATGATCTTGGGGCCATGAGTTCAAGCCCCACATTGTGGGTAGAGTTTACTTAAATAAAAAAATTCTAAAATTCATGCATTCATTTTAATGGGTGAGATATATGTATATGCCTGGTACATATATATACATATGCCTACTACAAAATTCAAAAATCAAAATAGGTAATTGTTATCCTTCTCCTTTTTTCATCCTTTTCTATCCAGTTTCAATTATTATTGGTAGTTCTCTTTATATCTTTAAAAGAGTTATACATCTTTTTCTTAGTTTATCAGGTTTAAAATGTGTCTTAAGATTCACAGCCAAAGGGGAGCCTGGCTGGCTCCATCGGTAGAGCATGCAACTCTTGATCTTGGGGTTGTAGGTTTGAGCCCCATGTTGGGTGTAGAGATTACTTAAAAATAATTTTTTTAAAGAATTTATTTATTTGACAGAGAGTGAGCAAGAGAGTGTGTGCACATCAGTGAAGGGAGGGGCAGAAGGAAGGGGAGAAGAATACTCTCACTCTGATCAAGGAGCCCAACTGGGGCTCAATCCCAAGACCCTGCGATTATGACCCAAACCAAAGGCAGATGTTTAACTGACTGAGCCATCTAGGTGCCCCATGGAAAACTAAAATCTTAAAAAAAGAAAGAGAGAGAGAGGGAGCGTGAGAAAGAAAGAAAGAAGGAAAGAAAGAAAGAAAGAAAGAAAGAAAGAAAGAAAAGAAAGAATTTACACCTCTAAGAGTTAAAGAAACCCAGGTACTTAACCCACTCCTTTCCCTCTATATTTCCATACCTGTTAGTAGTAGTAGTTAGTAGTTCTTCATTCCTTTTTTTTAAAAAAAGATTTTGTTTATTTATTTGACAGAGAGCGAGAGCGAGAGAGTGAGAGAGAGAGAGAGAGAGAGAGCGAGAGAGGGAACATAAGCAGGGGGAGTGGGAGAGGGAGAAGCAGGCTTCTGGCTGAGCAGGGAGCCTGATGCGGGGCTCGATCCCTGAGCCGAAGGCAGATGCGCAACGACTGAGCCACCTGGGCGCTCCTCTTTTTTTTTTTAAGATTTTTTTTTTTTAATTTGACAGAGAGCACAAGCAGGGGAAGTGGGAGAGGGAGAGGGAGAAGCTGGCTTTCCACCAAGCAGGGAGCCAACTTGGGCTGGATCGCAGGACCCCAGAACCATGACCTCAGCTGAAGGCAGACCCTTAACCAACTGAACCACCCAGGCGCCCCTCTTCATTCCTTTTTAAGTGTTCATTGACAACTCCCTCACTTGCTTTTTGCAATCCTGACCTCTGTATTCAGCAAGTCTACCTTTTTGATGTTTCTGAAATGATCTTCAGTTCTGAGGTGTTTTTTTTTTAAACAAAAACCTCCCACTTCTTTCCTGAGCTGTGCCAGTGATATCTCCTCTCATTGCTTCATCCTCTCTTTGAACTATTGCATCTTTGCTTTGAACTCATTTTGAATGTATTAAACCCTTTGAGTTCTTTGTGGTTCCTGATTACCATCTATTTCATGTTAATTTTTTTTCTATGAGTGCCTTTCATCTGCCATTTGTTTTTCTTGTTCCCTGCCTCCTCCGTTCCCCACTTTTCTGTAATGTATGGGTCTGGTGCTATTTATTTTTTATTATAAATCCTCTTTAAATGAAGTCAGTTTTTTCTGGACCAGCTATTTGTTGGAGGTGTGCATGCGGACCAGAGTAGAATTCCAGGCTGGCAGGAAGTCTCTTAGGGTCATCAGCAAAGCTCCTTCTAACAAAGGTTTTGTGTGAGTGAACTGGTTTAGTTCTTTCCTCCTCCTGGCAGACGGAACTTGGCAGCTATAGGGCTGCAAGCAGGGCAGTCTGTGTGTTTCCTTCGTCCACTGGATCTATAGATCCAGTGATCTATAGAAGGTGCTGTTGGTTCTGCCTTCCAGTGCACCACCTTTTGGGGAGAATGTGGAACTCTGCTGGCTCTCCCTGAGACCTGCAGTCCCAGGCATTCTCTGTTGGCTGTAACCCTCTGACTTGCCATTCTGCACAGGCCAACAAGACAGCTTCCTACTCTGAGCCCCTTTGCTGAGAGCCTTCTCTGGCCACTGGGTTGCTGACTCCAGAAAAGTTGGCCCGTGAATGCCTCCAGGGGTAGACCTTAACCAATAGGACAGCTTTGAAGCATGCTCTGTGCAGTCTTATTAAAGTCCCAGCACACTGGAGCCCCAGTTGTCCCCAAGAACAACCTGTTGTGGCTCTCTCAAAAAAAGTTTTTAATTTAAAAAAAACTGTTTGTTTAAGTAATCTCTACACCCAGTGTGGGGCTAGAACTCACCACGCCAAGATCAAGAGTTGTATGCTTTTCAGACTGAGCCAGATAGGTGCTCCAAAATGATTTCTTTTTTCCACCCCTTTTTTAAAAATAGTTTTTCCTTTTATTTTTTAAGTAATCTCTATACCTAGTATGGGGCTCAAACCTACAATCTCAAGATCAAGAGTCACATGCTCTACCAACTGAGCTAAGCAGGTACCCCAAAGATGTTATTATTTTTTTTTAAGATTTATTTGAGAGAGAGAGAGAGAGAGAGAGAGAGAGAGAAAGCAGGGGGAGGGGAGGAGGAGCAGAGGGAGAGGGAGAGAGAAACCCAAGCCGACTCCATGTTGAGTGCAGAGCCAAGGTGGGGCTCCATCCCATAACTCTGAGATCACAACCTGAGCCAAAGCCAAGAGCCAGCCACTTAACTGTGCTCCCCAGGTGCCCCCTAATGGTATTGTTTTTAAATGTACTATTGAATTCTATTTGCTTATATTTAAAATTTTAAAAACAATATTTATTAATGAGATGAATCTCTAGCTTTCTCTTCTGGACCCGGTACTATTTTCTTTCTTGGTGATGGAGAGCTCTTTTACAACTGCCTCTGCTGCTTCTATGAAAATTAGTCCATTGAGGTGGCTTATATCAGGGTCACTTGGATAAATTATGTTTTCCTAGAAAATTTGCCCATAAAATCCTAATATTTAAGTGCTGACAACTGATTTCAAAAACATTTTTAAGGGGTGCCTGGGTGGCTCAGTTGGTTAAGCGACTGCCTTCAGCTCGGGTCATGATCCCGGAGACCCGGGATCGAGCCCCACACTGGGCTCCCTGCTCGGCGGGAAGCCTGCTTCTCCCTCTCTCACTCCCCCTGCTGTGTTCCCTCTCTCGCTCTGTTTCTCTCTGTCAAATAAATAAATAAAATATTTTTAAAAAAATTTTTAGAAGATTTTTTTACTTTTTAAGAAATCTCTACACTCAACATGGGACTTGAACTTACAACCCCAAGATCAAGAGTAGCATGCTCTACCGACTGAGCCAGCCAAGTGCTCCAACAATTCAAATTTTTAAAAAATTGTCAAAAGATGCCAGCAGGCTAGGTATGGCCTGTGGACCACAATTTTGTAACCACTGATTATATAGTCAAGGGATTTTAGGCCTGAAAGAGGCCATATGGATCCTGTGCTGGGAGTTGCAAGTAAGTAACATGCCTGACAGCTAACTTGTTTCTGTGAGGTGAGGACTTTGATGAATTAGCCCATTCCCCAACTAAAGATAACCGAGTTAAGTTTTAGCAATATTTTAACCGGAACACCATGTAGATCAAATAAAGCAGTCCAAAAACTCAATTTGACCCATGCGCGGCTGGTTTGTAACCCCTGCCGGCACACCTTCACTTCCTGCTGTGCCCCCTGGAGATCGTATATTTCAGTCACATCTCATGCTTTCTGAGCAGGCCCTGCCCTTTTTTCATTTATCTCTATAGCTTTATTTTAGTGCAACTTTCTCTTATGGCTGTGGTTTCCATCCCCACCATATTGTGAACTTGTGAGCAGAGACCTTCACCTTTTCATGCTTTGCATCTAGTTGGAGCTTTGTAAATGTTTGTTGCATAACTCTTATAATCAGCAAAACAATAAGGATCTTATCCTGAAAAGGAATTGTTTGGGGCACCTGGGTGCCTCAGTCGGTTAAGTGTCTGACTCTTGATTTCAGCTCAGGTCATGGTCTTGGGGTCCTGGGATCAAGCCCTGCATTGGACTCTGTGTTCAGCAGAGTCTGCTTGAGAATCTCTCTCTCTCCCTCTGCCCCTCCCCTGCTCATGCTTTCTCTCTCAAATAAATAAATCCTTAAAAAAAAAAAAAGAAAAAAAATTATTTGTGGAATTGACTCTCAGTTTAAAATAGGAAAATGAGGGGTACCTGGGTGGCTCAGTTGTTTGAGCGACTGCCTTGGGCTCAGGTCATGATCCTGGAGACCCGGGATCGAGTCCCACATCGGGCTCCCTGCTCGGCAGGAAGCCTGCTTCTTCCTCTCTCACTCCCCCTGCTTGTGTTCCCTCTTTGGCTGTGTTTCTCTCTGTCAAATAAATAAATAATATCTTAAAAAAATTTTTTTTAATAGGAAAATGAGGCCCCGTGTGGTTAAGCAATTTACCCAAGATCACATAAGAATAGGCCCAGGGCACTTTCTGACATTCTATTCTACAACAGTTCAATTATAAGATTAGAAGCTGGGACAGAGAGGCACCTGGGTGGCTCAGTAGTTAAGCATCTGCTTTCGATTCAGATCATGATCCCAGGGTCCTGGGATGCAGCCCCCGGCATCTGGTTCCCTACTCAGCGGGAAGCCTGCTTCTCGCTCTCCTACTCCCCCTGCTTGTGTTCTGTCAAATAAATAAAATCTTTAAAAAGAAAAAAAAGAAAGAAAGAAAGAAAGAAAGAAAGAAAGAAAGAAAGAAGGAAAAGAAACAGGCAGAAATGATACTTCCTTAATTTTTTAAAAAATATTTTATTTATTTATTTGACAGAGAGATCACAAGTAGGCAGAGAGGCAGGTAGAGAGAGAGGAGGAAGCAGGCTCCCTGTCGAGCAGAGAGCCTGATGTGGGCCTGGATCCCAGGATCCTGAGATTATGACCTGAGCCAAAGGCAGAGACTTTAACCCACTGAGCCACCCAGGTGCCCCTTAATTTTTTTTTTTAAGATTTTGTTTAAATATTTTGTTTGGGGAGAACGAGCATGAGCAGGAGGGAAGGGCAGAGGGAAGGGGGGGAAAGCAGACTCTCCATTGAGCAGGGAGCCTATGAATTTAGTAATTCAGAGCTTGGGTCTTCCTGGCTGTCACACTGTCTTCACTGTGCTCAGTGTCCTTCCGTTTAGTGTCAGTTGGGAGAAGGTTGGCAGATAGGCCTAGCTGGATAAGCATGACCAATCAGGCAATACTTGAAGTCATAGTTTTTTATTGAAGATCCTCAGACAGGAGCAAATTGCGATCTTCAGCTGCCATCTTTAATCTAGTAGACAGCAGTACTTTAGATCCTATATGCTCAACATTTGGAAGGACCTCAGGGTCACTGAGTTCTAGTCACCGAGTTTTTTTCAACATTTGGCACCCCATTTAGCTGAGGACTTCTGATTTTCTGAATGTTCCTGATTTGCTGATTTAACAAGATTTATAGGACAGCGTCACATACTCACACTGAAGGGTCTCCAAGCTCCAAGCCTTGGGGAGCCCCCTAGGCTGAGGTGTTGGGTGCTCCTGCCCTCAGCCCATAAGTCTCCTACTTTAAGATGGCCCCATTACTGGCAATCAGTTAGCTACTTGGAGCTTCATATGTATGGAGTGGGTTGAGGACCCTTACCTTGTAGTTATTAGCATTAAGATAATGCCTATGAGTGCTTAATAAATGTTAGACTCCCAGATTCTAAATCCATTGCCTTCTCTTCCAGAATTTTCCATTGTGATATAAGGAGATTCTGAGAATGAAAGGTTCTCAGAACAAGGCTTCCAGAAGCTGTTGGTGAGGAGTGGAGAGAAACTCCTTGTCACCGAGGGAAGCTATTTGTTTCTAACATAAGCGGATTCTTTGGGAAGGATATGTGGTCCTACCCTTGAAAGGAGAAGGGGCAGTTGTGCCATTTGCCAGTCAGGAACCATGAGGAGATATATGGTGTCTTATTCGTGGCAGATCTTGAAGAAGGAACTGGTGAGGAATGTCAAGGGTCCTGGGAAGGAAGAGTGATATTTTGAGGAAGGGAGAGGCAGGTGTAAGAAAGGGCCTACACTCTATCTTTTGGAGTCACAACATGGCACAAAGGATAGAGTCCAGGTTAGGCTTCAGAAAAACTAAATTCTGCCCCCTTCTCTGTAGACTGCTATCCCCTTGACACTGGCATGTCACAGGCTACACTCTGAGCCCCTAAGAGCTCCTCTGTACCTGCCCTTCCTGCTGTTATGAGATCATTATGAGAGAGGCCTGGGAATAGGACAGAGTGATAGGTTGAGCCTATGGATCCTGGAGCCAGACAGCCTGGGTTCAAATCCCTATCACCTTTTAATCATATGACTAATATTAGTATGAGGCAAGTTACTTCACTTGTTGTGCCTGTTTCCCCCTCTGTAAAGGGTGACGATAGTACTGGTATCTATTGCATTGATTTATTGTTGAGGCTGAAATGAGTCGATATATCAAAAGGGCTGAATAGTGCCTGGTGGAAAATTGGTATTTGATAAGTATTAATTTTATTAATAAAACCTTTCCCTGTATTTCCCTCAGATTATAAATGTTTTTAAAGAAAATGTTACAGGTACTGGTGAAACTCCTCATCATCCCATTCCCTTCCTCCTCACTGGGGACCACTTTCCTGAGGTTGATGTGTATCCTTCCTATCTAGATTTAAAAGTTTTTATTACATATATATGTATTTATAAACAACATAGTATGTAGCATATTTTAAAAAGTGGTGTCCTAAATGGCATCCTTTTTCAACCTTTTTTCCACTCAAAATCGTGTAAGGTTTACCCACACTGACATATACCGCTCTGAGGCTATGTTCAGTCCTGGGGCTATTCAGTGATGTGTTCATACATTCCCCTACTGATGGACACTTCAGTTATTTTCAGCTTCCATGGGAAACGTCTCTCATTCCCCAAATGCAGTAAGTGTAAAATGGTATCTTGTTGTCACTTTAATTTACATTTCCATTATATCTAGTGATGTTCAGAATCTTTTCATTATTTATGGCAGATTTGGATTTTCCCTCTGAATTATCTGTTCTTAGCCTTTGCTCATTTTTTTCTTTGGGGTTATTTGTATTTTTCCTTTGACTTGTAGAATTTTTGAAATGAAAAAAAGCAGTTTTGGATGGTAGTTTTGAAAAATACTTATTCTTTGTAATTTTAGATTGGAATCCTTTGTTGATTCTGTACTTGGCAAATGTATTTTTCCAGTCATCAGTTTGTCTTTTCATTTTCTTTTTGACCTCCTGATTAACAGAAGGTAATAAACAAAAGTTTTTAGCTTTTGCATTTGTTTCCTTATGGAAATTTTCGAACACAAATGTTGAAATATAATGATCACTCCATAGATCTAATAGTCAGCATTTTGCCACACTGGCTTTACATATTTGTGCATGTGGTTGTTGAATCATTTGAGAGTAAGTTGCATTTTTTTTTTCAAAGATTTTATTTAGGGGTGCCTGAGTGGCTCAGTTGGTTAATAAGCAACTGCCTTCGGCTCAAGTCATGATCCTGGAGTCCCAGGGTTGAGTTCTGCTTTGGGCTTCCTGCTCAGCAGGGAATCTGCTTCTCCTTCTGACCCTCTCCCCTCTCATGCTCTCTCTCACTCTCTCTTTCAAATAAAAATTTTTAAAAATCTTTAAAAAAAGGATTTTATTTATTTGAGGGAGAGAGAGCATGAGAGCACAAGCAGGGGAGAGGGAGAAGGAAGCTCATTGCCAAGCAGAGAGCCTGATTCCGGGTTCAATCCCAGGACCCTGGGATCATGACCTGAGCCACAGATGCTTAACTGACTGAGCTATCCAGCCACCACTAAGTTGCATTTTTTAATGACACTTCTTAAAAATAAGGACATAATTACAACATCACTACAATATTAAGAAAATTAACACTATTATCCCTAATATCTAATTTCCAGGCACATCCAATTTTCTTATTTGTCATTAAATAATGGCTTTTACAGCTTCTTATTATGAATCAGGATCTAAAGGTTCATATTTTGCATTTATCTGTGTTTCTTAAGAAACTGGATTAGTTAACTTATAGATTGTTTCACATTCTGGATTTGTCTCTTCAGTGTTGAACTTGTTTCCCTCTCCCCTGTATTGACTTGGTAGGCAGATGGTGACTGCCCTTAATGCCAAATTCATACTGGGATGGAGAGTCTGATTTGTTCTCAGTTCCAATTCCAAATTCCCAGGCTCAAAGGTTGCCTTTGGCCCAGCTTAGGCGAGTGGTTGTATTAGTGTCCTGTTGCTACTGTAACATATCACACAATTTTGTGCCTTAGACAAATGGTATCATCTTATGTAGGCTAGAAGTCTGGAACGGGTCTCCCTGGGCTAAAATCCAGGTGTCAGCAGGACCACATTCCTTTCTTGAGGGTCTAGGGAAGAATCCCATTTCCTGGGCTTCTCTAACTCTGGAGACCACTCACATCCCTTGGCTTGTGGCTCCCTTCCTCTGTCTTCAAAGGCACCACAATGTTGCATCTGCTTCACTGTTCTTCCCTCAGATCCATCTGATTCCAAAATCTAGGCCCCTGCTGTCACTTGTGCTGTTTTCTGGACTGCAGTGAAGGACTTGTTATTTAACTAGAGCCGTGCTGGAGAATGCTTTACTAACCAGCTCCCCTCTAGGGAGGTTTGTGGTAGTTGCCAGTTTCTGCGGCATAAATACTCCCAGCTGTGGCTATTTTGAGGCTACCTCGTGATTTCAACAGGCCTGAAGACTTTCTGAAAATGTGTCCATGCCTTGTGCATACCCCTGCATTTAATCCTGTACTGTTTCACCTTGCCAGCGCCATCTAGCTGCAGGTGGCTATTGAAAACAGGTGGTTTCTACTGATCTAATTTGTTTTGTTCCCACAGGGGCTGTTCCAGCTTACCATGGATATCATTGTGATGATCCGAGTGTGTAAAATGTTCCGCCAGGGACTGAGGGGATTCCGGGAATATCAGATCATCGAGACTGCTCATAGAAAGCACCCTATCTTTTCCTTCTGGGATGTAAGCAACTGGCCTTAGCAGGACTGTGAGGGTTTTGGGGGGGTCCAGTAAATAGCCCCTCACTTCCCAGACTGTATTCTGAACCAACAGAGAGAAGACAAGGGGTAAAGCTGATAGGAGACCCAACTGTCAATTTTGTCAATGATGAGAGTTTTATTGGAGAAGGTGATTTGTATCATCAAGCAAGAGGATGACCTGAGACTAAACTCCAGAATTAGATAGCGTCGCATGTCCAGTCATGGGCAGTGCTGGACCACGGAAGACCTCTACTGTGGGAGCAGGGCCTCCTGCCCTAAACTCCCAGTAGAGGAGGCAGAGCATAATGTGGGCTCAGAGAGATGGAGAAGGAATGATCTCACCCAGTTTTTCCTTCCAAATTCACCAAGGAGTTTAAGTCACACCTTCTCAATGTGGAAGGAGAGGGGCTAGTAGTGTTCTACCAGTGCAATTCCTTCCATGTGGAAAGAAGCACTAGGAGTAGGGAAGAAGCCATGTTCATTCCAACAGGGATCAAAAGAGCCAGAGAAATCCAGAAGACTCATTAGAGTCAGCGTTTTCTGAATGCCCACCAGTGTTCATCTTCTCTACCTTCTTGCCTGACCCCTCCACTTAAACAAAGGAACATCTGCAGGGCCCTGCTCACCCTGGAGATCATGCTTTCTACATTTTCTAGAAAGTCCCTGTTTCAAATAGGTTTTCACAGTGGTAGATCATATACCCTTTTTAGCTCAGAAAAGTTGATCACCATTCTGTTAACCTGTTCTGGATCCCTGAAGGCACCTTCGTTGCTGTTCAAGGCCCGCAAATTTCTCCCAATCTCTGGATAAACCCTACCCATTTTCCTGTTGTGCTCAGAGTGACTAAATTCAGCCCTGCCTCCCAACTGCACCGGGATTCTTTCTAAGAAATTGCCCCAAATGGTTTCTGAAGGAGAGGCATATGGGCGGTGCTGATGGGTGAAAGAAAGGCCATCTTAGATCGGTCCCTAAGGGGCCAGCAGATGTAACTATGTGTGCGTGGCTGAGTTGAAGATGTAGCAGGGAGTAGGGGCCTGTGGGTCTGCAGAAAAGAAGAGCATGTCCCCTCTGAAGACATTCAAATTCATATATTTTAAAGACATTATGTCCTGTGGTTGGCCAAACCAAATTAATCTACAGCCGGATTCTGTCCTGTGGTTGGAACACGAATTGGGAAGGGATGGAGTGGAAGAACTGGAATCCGAGACACCAAGGTTTGCTGTCAGGAAGGACATTCTAACTCAGGGCTTCATAATGCAGTAGTAAAGCAATGGGCCCAGGGAGCCAGGAGCCTTTGGTTACCAGAAGATGTGGGCTGGTGCCTGGGCACTAGGAAACTGAAGACTCAAATCAGCCTTGTCATCAGGGAGCATGATATTATCATCAGGGAGCATGAGACTTAATGATATTGCCTGGGCAGAGCAGATTTGAGCGGAGCAGGAGCCTCTTAAGGGCAGTCTAAAGGGGTCCTGTGGCAGCTGGGCAGAAAGCTAGAGGGCTGGAGCGTGGGGGTTGGGTAAAGAGAGCTGCAGACCAGTTTTCATTAGAGCTTGTGAATCAGGATCTTTTTGAACATCACTGCTTTATTTCATGGCCTTCTTGAGAAGCACCACGCAGGTACCCAAGCTATAAATGGGGCTCTGGGATGGGGAGGACCTGAGGTATGCCAAGAGAGATGATTCGTGAGGGGAGTCTTGGTTTCCGTTAGGGGTGGTCAGGGCCTCATTTGTTTGTTTCCTTCCTCCTGCCTTCTCCCACATATCTTTCCCCCTCTCTCTGCCTCTTCCCCTACTCTTTCCACATTCCCCCTGCAACTGTTAGGAGGTAGAGTTGGATTAGTTCATCCCTAAGACCGCTTACATACTCTAGGAGAGGACTGATTACTCAGCGTGTGATCCTAGGGCAGTTTCCTTCACCCACCTTGAGTCCAAAAGGGGGTCATTAGTACCTGCTTTGTGCTGAGGATGAAATGGAGTAAGGAGGGAAGATGAGCATGCCTCGTTCCTGATAAGCACTTAGCAAAGTCTGGCTTTGTCAATGTCTCAATTTTGTCCTTTTTTGTCCCTCTCTACTTTCCCGTTAGTTTACTTCTATCCCCTCTTCCTTTTGTCTCACCATCCTCCCTATATTTATCCTCTGCATCTCTCTCTGTCTCAACAATGACATGTAAGTATTGGGCCCGCGTCTGGGGCTGAGTTGGGACTTTTGAGCAGAGACTGACATGAGAGGGCCACCAGGTAGGAGGGTTCCCGTGGCTTTCTGCCTACCACACAGATGGAGACAGGAGGGATTCAGTGCAAAATTCTAGGAGCAGCCTTGCTAATTTTCTTCTCCCCCATTCTTCCCCTCTCCACTCCCAGAAAAGGAAGCAAGACCGAATCATGTTTGATACCATGGACTTTGTAGCAGAGGAGGTATGCATGACTCTGACCTTGTTGCTGGGAGTTTTCTTTCTGCATTACGGCTGGGAAAAGGCACGGGGCTGGGTCTAGTCCGGGTTCTGGCACCAACCCATTGTATCATCCTGAGCTAGCCACTTAGTTTCCACATCTATGAAATAGCCCATCTCGGTGATCCCAAGATTCCAGTCCTGACATTCTGAGGCTGTGAGCCTCCCTGAACCCACTGTCACCTTAGAGCTGAGCAGAACCAGCAGGGAGAGCGCCTGTACTTGGACCCGTGGACAAGGAGCAAAATGCAAAGTAGAGGCTGTGAGAGCTTTAGGCACAGGAGAAATAATCAGGCTAGTGGGAAAAGCCCTGGCCTGGGTGTGAATTCTGTCTCGGCCTCAAGCCTTCTGAGAGACACTGGGCACACCAACCTTCCCCCACCCCCCTGACCCTTGGCTGTCAGGCAGCCATTCTGGCAAGGGAATGCTTCCTATCTGGGTGAAGCTTTGGACTGTTCTCTGAATTTCAAGAGTTGTTATTTTCCCAGCTTCTCACCAAAGCTTGGATACTAAATTAAAATTTAATTTAAATTTTTTTTCAAGATTGTACTTATTCTTACAAGAGAGTGAGAGAGAGAGCCAGCACAAACGTGGCCAGGGGGAGGAGTAGAGGAAGACACAGACTTTCCACTGAGCAGGGAGCCCAAGCTGGGACTTGATCCCAGGACCCTGAGATCATGACCTGAGCCGAAGACCGATGCTTAACTGACTGAGCCACCCAGGCACCCCAAAATTTAATTTAAAATTTTAAAGGGGCCTACCCATTTATAGGGAAGATTTGAAGCTCTTACCAGCTCTAGGCTTAGGTCTGTATCTAGTTGTGGGGATTCTAGGTGGTATAACTGCCCTTAAGGAGCTAAGTAGGAGTTAAGGTAAGGAAGTTACTTAGGAAGTTAAATAACAGAGTCAGTTCTGTAGGAATCCAGAGAAGGGAGTTTCTAAGGGTTGGGGGTGTTGAAAGAGATTTCATAAAAGAATTAGAGCCCTAGTGAACCCAGATAATCCGTTTTGTTCATAGAAACCAGAGTCATCTGTGTTTTGTCCTAAATAGATGCTGTCATAGAAATCCCAGTGGGTTTTTGATAGCAAGAGAGGGTTAAGAAGGAAGAAGATTGGATTCAGACCTTAAAAATGGCCAACACAGGGCACCTATGGCTCAATTGGTTGAACATCTGACTTGATCTCAGTTCAGGTCTTCATCTCAGGGTTGTGAGTTCAAGCCCCATGTTGGGCATGGAGCCTACTTAATTTAAAAGGGAAAAAAAAAAGGTCAGTGCTTCCATAGTCCAGATTGGGAGTCAAGCCCATTATAAGCCCCTTATATGTATTAGCTCTGCCCTTTATACATTCAGGTTCTGCTGCTCTCAGATAGGGAAACTGAAGCTCAGGGAGAAATGCCCTGTCCCAGGACACAGAACTAGGAAGGAGCAGGCCAAGGTTCAAACCCAGATACCAGGCACCAGAGCCCATGCATTGTTTTTTTAAAAAAATTTTAATTTTTTAAAGGATTTATCTATTTGAGAGAGAGAGAGCATGAACCGGGGGAAGGGCAGAGGGAGAAACAGACTTCTTGTTGGGCAGGGAGCCTGACTTGGGGCTCGGTCCCAGGACCCCAGGATCATGACCTGAGCTGAAGGCAGACACTTAACTGACTGAGACCCAGGCACCCAGAACCTGTGTGTTATTAATCACTGAGCAACACTGCCCCTCTGAGGGACCATGCGAGGCTTCAGACCTGTCGTCCAGAATTTCTCATCATGTCCCACTTTTTTTTTGCGTCTGTGACAACTTGTTATGTAAAATTAGCCAGCATTCTTTCATTCTTTCCATAAGTTTTTCTTTTGTTGAGTGCCCATTACATGTGAGATGCATTCTAGGGTGGGGTAAATAAGATAGATGAAACCACTAGTGGGTTTATATGGGGGCTTATATTCTAGAACAACTTTGTCCAATAGAACTTTCTGATATAATGGAAATGTTCAGTTGTCTGTGTTGTCCAGTATAGTAGCCAATAGACACATGTTGCACTTTGTGGCTCGTGTGACTAAGGAACTTATTTTTTTTTTAAGATTTTATTTATTTATTTGACAGAAAGAGAGAGAGAGCACAAGCAGGGTGAACTGCAGCACAGGGAGAGGGAGGAGCAGGATCCCCACAGAACGGGGAGTCTGACACGGGGCTTGATCCCAGGACCCTAGGATCATGACCTTGAGCCAAAGGCAGCTGCTTAGCCAACTGAGTCACTCAGGTGCCCCGGATCTTATTTTTTATCTAATTTAATTTATATTTCAATAGCCACATGTGGCTAATGGCTGCCATATTGGATAGTGCAGTTCTAGAGTGAGTGAGAATATGTGTGTGTGTGTGTGTGTGTGTGTGTGTGTGTGTGTATGTCTAGGATAGGGAAATTATAGATAATATACACATTAACAAAAAAGAGGGGCATCTGGATGACTCAGTCATTTAAGCATTAGCTTTTGGCTCAGGTCATGGTCTCAGGGACCTGAGATGGAGTCCCATGTGGGATTCCTGCTCAGCGGGGAGTCTGTTTCTCCCTCTTTGTCTGCCCCACCCTCCCATTCACGTGTGTGTGTACATTGCATGTGCTCGCTCCCTCTCAAAAAATAAGTTAATCTTAAAAGAATAAGGTCATTTCAGAAAGTATGAATTACTTTAGGAAAAATGATTCAGAAACTACAGACTGCTGGGAAGGGGGCCTATTATTTTAGGTCAAATGATCCAGTAGGGACTCCCTGAGGAGGCACTAATACAGGAGCTAAGAACTGAATGAAGAGGAGAAAGCAGCTCTACCATGTGAAAAGGCAGAGGAAGAACATTCCAGGCAGAGGAAACAGCCAAGCAAAGACTATAGGACAGAAGTGAGCTTGGCACCTGCCAGAAATGGGTAGAAGGCTAGAGACTGGAGAATGAAGAAGAGAGGCAGGAAGTGAGGTTGTGGGGGGATAGGGAGGAAAGGAGTCAGACCATGTGGGGCCCCTAGGGTGGGGTACAGAGTTAAGATTTTTATCCCAAGTGAGATGGGCAACCAGTAGGGATATTAATAACTCAAGTACCATTTTCCTAGCAGGTAGGAGTCGTGGGTGAATGGATGGATCTGCCAACCTACTGGTCCATGAGTCTTGGTTCACTAGGACCTGGTTTCTGTAGGTTCTCTTTATTTCTTAGTCTCCTGTAGCATGCCAAGATATCGGCTGAGGGGAGGGAGGTCTCCCCTGACTGCAGTGAACATATGCTGAGGGGCCCCTGGAGCCCAGGGAGCCCTCTTATTGTCTCAAGGGGTGGTCAGTGAATGACAAAGGCAGTATGGTCAGGAGTTGGGGATAAGGGTCTTGGCAAGTAGCAGATCTAGATTATAATCCTGCCTGAGTGTCTTCATCTGGCAAATGGGAATTGTAATCGTGCCTAACTTCTCGGGCTGGGCAAAGACACAGTGAGATGGTGTGTGTAAGATGGATATCCTGGTGCCAGGCACACGGTAAGCACTCAGTACATGTCAGGCACTGTTGTACGGAGGGTGGGAGAGTGTAAGAGCAGGAGTGTGGGGAATCGCCCGCTGGGCCCTGGGGGAAATGCCGGATCTTGTGTGTCCCTCTGGTCCTCTCTCCTCAGGGTCATTTTCCTCCAAAAGCCATGCAGATCACGCAGAAGCCGCCTTCCTGGAGGACGGAGCCTGAGATCCAGGCCCTCTGTAACCTCCTGCAGGTCTTGGACAGTTACCGCAACTACTCAGAGCCTCTGCAGCTGCTCCTGGCCAAGGTCATACGCTTTGAACGGTCAGTGAGGGGCACCCTGGCACCTGGGCTGGGATGGACCGCCTGACAAGGCCATGGCTGGCCTGCTGGTGTCTCCGTGGTGCCTCAGCCGTGAAAAACGATTCCACTAGAGTGCTCCTCATTATGCTTGTAGCGGGCTTGAGCTCCTTCATTTATTGGTGGCTTGTCCGGGATGAAGGAGCCACTGGATCTGATGAGGCTCTGGTAGGATCTTCAGAAAGGATCTTGTCCCGTTCCCTCCTTTTTCAGATGAAGAAGCAGAGGCTCAGAGGGGAAGAATGACTCATACTCTGTCACCCAGGTAATGAGGGGTAGAGCTGAGACTCACATCCAAGCCCTAAAAGCTACGTGGGTCACAGGTGATTGTATTATGTCTAGATAGGAACTAGGACAAGGACCTTGAACCTGGATAAGAAAAAATTAGTATCTGTTTTTGTTAACCTCTAATTAAAATTGATCATTTCCTTTAATCGCAGATGTAGGTAATGAACCACTACAGTATTAGTTATTCCTGTAACTTTTTCACCAAAAGAAATCACCAGGATTATACATTCATGTTGTTGCAGGTTTCTCAAAAAATAATTTATATTCATCGCATCTTTGAAATTATGGTAGTAATTAGATCTGCTGCTAGATCTTGTTATTCAGTGCCTTAATAAAGATGCACGTATATTGCTAGACCACAATTGGGGTTTGCTTTTTTTGAAAGACTTATTTATTTTAGAGAGAGAGCACACACGAGCATGAGGGGGTATGAGGGGGAAGGGGCAGAAGGAGGGACTCTGAAGCAGGCTCTCCTGCTGAGGGCAGAGCCCATCTGGAGCTCAATCTTACAACCCTCAGAACATGACCTGGGCCACAGTCAAGAGTCAGACTCTTTTTTTTTTAAAAAGATTTTATTTATTTATTTGACAGAGAGAGAGAGAGAGAGAGAGAGAGAGAGAGAGAGAGAGAGATATCACAAATAGGCAGAGAGGCAGGCAGAGAAAGTGGAGGAAGCAGGCTCCCTGCCAAGCAGAGAGCCCAATGCGGGACTCAATCCCAGGACCCTGAGATCATGACCTGAGCTAAAGCAAGAGGCTCAACCCTCTGAGCCACCCAGGCGCCCCAAGAGTCAGACTCTTAACTGACTGAGCCACGTAGATGCCCCCACAGTTTGGGTTTTAAAAGGCAATTATTAACTGTTTCTGCTGTATTTTGTTTTATATATATATTGATTTATTTTAAAAACTTTTTTTTAAGATTTTTATTTATTTGAGAGAAAGAGTACAAGTTGGGGGAGCAGCAGAGTGAGAGGGAGAAGCAGGCTCCTCACTGAGCAGGGAGCCCCATGCAGGGCTTGATCCCAGGACCCTGAGATCATGAGAGATGCTTAACCGACTGAACCACTCAGGTGCCCCTATTTTATATATTTAAAACATTATTCTGTGAAGGCTTCACCAGATTGTCCAAGGGTCCATGACAGAAAAAGCACCATATAAATACTTGTACTAGAGAAGTCTAAGCGGTTTGTTTCTTGGACATTTCAGTGGCTTAAGAGTCAGCCTAATTTACCCCAAAGATACAGATCTAGTGAAAAGAAGGGTCATGTGTACCCCAATGTTCATCTCAGCAATGGCCACAATTGCCAAACTGTGGAAAGACCCAAGGTGCCCTTCAACAGATGAAAGAATAAAGAAGATGTGGTACATATATACAATGGAATACTACGCCTCCATCAGAAAGGATGAATATCCAACTTTTGTAGCAACATGGACTGGATTGGAAGAGATTATGCTGAGTGAAATAAGCTTAGTAGGAAAAGTCAGGTATCACATGGTTTCACTTACTTGTGATGCATAAGGGGTAATACAGAAAACAGTAGGAGAAGGAAAGTAAATGAGAAGTAGGGTAATTGAGGGAGAGAAACGAAACATGAGAGATTTTGGACACAGAAACAAACTGAGGGACTTGGAGGGAGGGGTGGGGGGATGGGAGAGCCTGGTGGTGGGTACTGAGGGCACCTATTGCATGGAGTACTGGGTGTGGGGCATGGGCAATGAATCTTGGAACACTGAAAAAAATAAAATAAATTTAAAGTTAAAAAAAAAAAAGAGTCAGCCTAGCAGAATATTTGAGGTAAGACCTGTCTTGAAAATCGAGGCCGTAAAGACACTGATATCTTCCTTCACGGAGGTCCCAGGTCATATAATCACAACTAGCTATAGATTAAGGCCTGCTGTGACCTGTGCAGGCTGTTCACAGGCAGGAAGCCTGGAAGAGGAGGGAACCCTCCAGCTGGCTTGGCCAAAGGAGACTTACTGAAGAGGTGGCATCGGAATAGCTATATTTCACAGGTGGATGTGCAGACAAGAACATTCCGGGAAGAGGGAACCATCTGCTTTGTGACTAGCCCAGTAAAGAAGAGCAAGTCCCCGCTGTCTTAAAGCAAGATTCCATAGCAGGCAGAACGGTGTCATGCAAATAAAAAGAATCATTAAAGCAGGAGCTCTGGATTGTGACGCGGTATCTGCCACTCTGAAGTGTGACTTCAGGCAAGCCACTTAACTTTGCTGAACCTCAAAATCCTCATCTGTGTACTGAGAATACCGATACAGATTTTGTGGGTTTGTGTGAGGATGAAGAGATGGTGATTTTTAAAGCCCTGTTCAGCTAGTTGATTATTTCTGGGACTGGGAATGAGTGGATTAGACAGGATTCTTTCAGTCATAAGGGACAGAAGACCTAGCCGTAGGGAATGCAGGGGTGGCTCATATATCTGAGAAGTCCTGGGATAGTTCTGGGATAGTTCTCCAGCTTCCAGCTCAGCCAGATTCAGGGGACCCAGTGTCCCCAGGACCTAGTATCTGTCTGTCTCTCTCCACCTCTTCACACTCTATTCTCATAAACCACCTTTTCCGCCAGAACTTCTCTCTCGGCAGCAAGATGACAGATTGTTTGAGAGTCAAGAATTAAGGTATTTCCCCCACAGTAAAGCCAGGGTGCGGCTGGTGGTAAAGGTGACCCGACGCTTGGCAGCAAAAGCCACAGATGTTTGCTACAGGAGATTAGAGGTCTAGTGCTGACTCAGATGTGACTCTGTGTGCCTTCAGCAAGCCAGAGGCTCCTTAGGTCCCACTTCTATCATCTCAGTAATGTGGATTCAGCTAGATGGTTTCTGAGGGCCTTTCCAGCTGCAGCGCCAGGAGTCTGGACTTGGGTGAGCACTAGTTGTGCTCCCCAGAGTCTCATTTTCCAGCTGAATGTGCCTGTCTTCTCCCATCTAGTCATTGTCATCTGGGCCATTTCCTCTTTCCAGACTTTTGTGTTCCCCATTACCTTCTGGGTAAAATCCAAATTTAGCCTAGTCTTTGAAGTGTCTTATAATTGAACCTAGCCAGATTTCTTTCCCACTACACCCCTGACCTCCCTGTTTTCCATTTTACTTTCTAATGGGGCTCACTGTTATTCCTTTAAAGACACCATGCTTCCAGCTACCTCTGTGCCTTTGGAGGTGGTGGTCCCTCTGCCTGGAACACTCTTCCATCTCTCTGTCTACCTGGAAGACTCCAGACACTGTCCTGGAGCCTGCTCTGGCTTTCCTAAGTGGGGTAAAGTGCCCTTTCTCCATTTTTCTGAATTTGCCTGTGCTTACCTCTCTTAAAGCACTTTTAAACTTTATTTAGTCTCTGTACTTGACCATAATTTTCAGGACAATATCTGTCCTTTCTCACTCTGCCTGATAGACACAGTTGGTATTAACTTACTGAATGAAGGAAGGAAATGAATAAATATTGAAAGAAGTGAAATTTGAACTTATATTTGAAATGCAGAAATCTTCCCCTAGGAACTTAAGAACTCCCAGTTTGCTCTGGACCTGGGTGCCTACCCTAATGGTTCCTGATTGTGTAGTAAGCTCTCGGGGATTAGAAGACCATTTACCTATTTTTTTTCTAAGCACGTTCATCTGTATTTTACAAACAAGAGACCCAGAGGGTCAAAGAGAGAATATGAGTGCCCAGTGCTGTGCAGCTTGGGGCAGAATCAGGACTGGGATCCTAGTCTCCATCGTTTAGCTACTCAGCTGTTACTTTCAGGATTTGGTCATTCACTTATTCAGCTGCTGCTCACTGAGCACGTCTTGTGTGCCGAAGCCGACTGAAGAAGGCTTTGCTCTCAGGAAGCTTCACTCTGAGGGAGACGGGCAATTCGGTGGATGTTAGTGAAGACGTCCAGCTTGATGGGGCTGGAGCTGGGCTGTTGCGAAGTTCCTTCTTGTCCCAGTCTGTGCCTCCATGCAGAGCCAAGAGCACCCCGGTGCAGAACTCCTGGCAGGACGGGCCAGGCTCCCTGCTGCTTTCAGACTGAATGGCCTCGGTCTCTTCTCAGGTTTGGTCGCAGGCGCGTGATCGTCAAGAAGGGGCAGAGAGGCAACAGCTTTTATTTCATCTACCTGGGCACGGTTGCCGTGACCGAGGATGACGATGGCAGCAGTGCCTTCTTGGACACCCACCCCACATTGTTGCACAAGGGCGACTGTTTTGGGGTGAGCACAGGGAAAGGTCTGCCTTGCTGGGGCAGGCATGGGGGCTCAACAGGACTCTGGCTAGAACAGCCGGGCCCAGTCCTGCCTCCTTCTGTGTGTAAGTCCCTGCCCTATTGTGGGTCCCACCCAGCACCCTTGCCCGTCACAGGCCAACTGACTGGACCAGCTGATGTCCAAGGCTGGCTCTGCCATCTGTGATGTTTAAGGAATGTGTTCCCTGTATAAGCCCCACAGAGACGCAGTGACCCCTCAGCGAGGCCCCTCCAGCTTCCTTTCTCTGGTCTGGTCAAGCCTGTTGCCTCTTTTTCCCACAAGCAGCATATTAAGAGGGAGGGGTTGGGCCCCCAGAAGTGGGAAATGAGCAGGAACGCAGAGCCATCCGGGGAGTCTGCAGTCTGGGGAGTAGAGATTTCTGGGGGCTGATGGAAGCAGGAAAGAGGTGGGCAATGCTGTGAGCAGAAAGCCAGAGGTAGCCCCTCACTTACTTTTGCCTGGGTCTACCCAACAGGAATTGGGCGTTCTGACTCCTTCACTAAGGAGGGCCACTGTGGTCTGTATGGAAGAAACAGAATTCCTGGTTGTTGACAGAGAAGATTTCCTTGCGAATAAGCTGGTGGAGGAATTCCAAAAGGAGGCGCAGAATCGATTTGAATTTTTTAGGTACCTCCATCACCAGCCAGCCTCTTCCTTCTGTGTGTTATTAGGTGTTGTTGGCCCACTGGGAAACAGGAGGTGCTGTTCTCTCTGTCTGGAATGCTCCGGAGAAGGGAGACACCTCCCACCCAAACTCCTGCTAGACCCTCAGGTCTCAGCTCAAACGTCCCCCCTTTGTGGGGTGGCACTAATACAATAGCTCACGTGTGCTCCGCCCTTTAAATTCTCCCATTTGGTGCCATGACATTGTTTCTCTTGCTCTGTCTGGCCTACAGGTAAGGAAACCAAGCCTTGGGTGGGGGGTAATGTCCCCAGAATGTTTGATTCAGAAGTCTCTGGGCTCCACCACCCCACCTCCCTCCTCAACCCTATCATTCCAGAATAGAGTGCCCCCCAATGCTTCTGTCATACCCCGTGTTTCTTTAAAGTCCCAGCCAAACCGTGATTCTTGATTACATGGTATATCCTTTACAGTTTATTTGTCCTTCGGGCAGGAAGCACGTATGGTTGTGAGGGTAGAGCGGCCCTTTTCGCCACAGTAATCCCCACGCTGTCATCATGCTGGGCACACGCAGGTGCTCGTCGTATCCCTTCTAGTTACTCACCTTTAGGAAAAGAATGGAAATCAGATGAAGTGTCTGCACCAGTTCTGAAAATATAGGCTGTGG
>PITA01003018.1:0-11621 GCA_004023965.1 Spilogale gracilis | reverse complement strand
GGGTCACCTCCCTTCTCAGATTTGAGTCTCCTGCTCTGTAAAATAAGGATAATTATTCAGCTCTCCCAAATCCTTGTAAGGATTGAATGAGATGATCATGGGAAGTATGTGGCCCGATGGTGCTGTCTCTGTGGAGACCCTGCTTTCCCTTCCTGTGTCTCCAGACCCTTCCCTTTTGGACCTGGCACTGACCTGGTTCCTCCTTGGTGCCTCGGACGGAGCTCAGTGCCCTGAGTCATGCTCCAGGCTCATGATCTGTGGGAGCGGAGAAAATATGAGATGATTGTTAGCAGCCCTGTGGGGTGCATGTGAGGGAAGGCAAGCCACTGAGTGGTGGTGCGTGAGTTGGGGGTGGGGGACACTGCAGGGAGAGCCTTCAGTCATAGGGAACAAAGGCAAAGAGAGAGGAGTCCAGATGTCCCCCATTCATCAGGCACAGGCCCGAGAGTCTTTGAAACTATCAGGCTGCTGGAGGCTGGAGTGAGCTGCCCAAACCAAAGGGAGGGGGAGGACTGCTGGGCTGGGGGACAGAGCAGCAGGTGCGCTGAAGTGAGGCATGCTGGGATTTGCCTAGTGAGCACAAGGTTGGGGGATGGGGCCAGGAAGGAGCCCCTGGAGGGCAGAGTGGAAGTGAGAGAGGCACAGCCCTGGATTGGGGAGCAGCAGAGTGGGGAGCTGGAGGGTTGCCACAGGCCAGGTGAGGCAACTGGAGGGCGAGTAAAATCCTCCACCTCAGGCATTTGCAAGAGCAAGATGACATATTCCCTTTCTGGAAATTGCTGAGAGCTGGGTACCTTCTGGGATGGAGGCGACGAATTCTAACAGGATTTTCCCCTCAGGAAGATGGATCTGTTTGAGTCGTTGTCTGATGAGAAGTTGTGGAAGCTCGTAACCCTGGGGAAGGTAGAGAAGTTCTCATATGGGCAGCTGATCTCAAAAGACTTTGTAGAATCGTCCTCCATCATGTTCATCAGCAAGGTGAGAGATCTGGGAAGGGGGCGCGTGCGTGCGGAAGCCAGAAAGACACGCCTAGTATAATGTCCTGTGGCCATAGGCAGGGGCTGAGCCCTGTTCTGCAGCACTCCCTTTTCTGAGAGTCTGTGTTCCAGCTATAAAGAGCATACCACAGAGTTTGGTCTCCCTCCCTCAGAGGGTTGCTGTGAACTTTGAGATACACTGTTCATCAGAAAGAGGGCCATGGGGCTACCCAGTCCTTAAGCTTATCCTGTACATGCTTATTTACATATAGATACATATTTAAATTACACATTTGGCCCTTGAATCTTATTGATGCCAGGTCAGATTTTTTTTAATTTTTAATTTTTTTTAATTTTAATTTTTTCCATAATCCAGCCACCCTATCCCTCCCCACCTCCCCATAGCAACCCTCAGCTTTTTCCTGAGATTAAGAATCTCTTATGGTTTGTCTCCCTCTCTGGTCCCAGCTTGTTTCATTTTTTTCCCCTCCCTACCCCACACAAACCCCCACCAGGCCTCTCAAATCAGTTTTTAAAATTATAATCTTGAGGGGCACCTGGGTGGCTCAGTCAGTTAAGCTTCTGCCTTCAGCTCAGATCATAATCTCAGGGATTGTGCCCTGACTCGGGCTCCCTGCTCAGTGGGGAGTCTTGCTTTCCCCTCTGCCCCTCCTTCTGCTTGTATTCACTCACTCATTCTCTCAAAAATGAATAAATGAAAAAAAAATCTTAAAAAAAAAGAAGTAGGATTACTCGGTGGCATCATGTGTACGAATCTTGCAACAAGTTGCTGTCCAGAAGGATCCACTGTGCCTTCCAGCAGTGCTCACCTTTGCCAGCACCACATTCCTCTGCCACACTCACCCATCATTCCCTCAAAACCTGCCTAATTTCATAGATGGCAACTGCTACCTCATTGAGGATTTAATTTACATTTTTCCTCATTACTAATGAGATTCATCATGTTTGTCTACTCTCCAAATTTCATCTTTTGTGAATTGCTTTATGTCCTGTGCCAGTTTCTCTCTTGGTTGATAATGAGAAGACAGTCTGACATTAATTGAGCACTTACCATGTCCCAGGTTTGTGCTCCATGTGCTTTGTGTCATTTCAGCCTCACAGCAGCCCAGCGCGGGCCGGTACTGCTGTGATTCCCATTCGACAGAGGTGGAGACTGAGGCACAGGAAGGTTAAGTGGCTTGTCCAAGGTCACGGTCGCTGAGGGGCAGCAGCCGGGTCCAACTTAGGTCTGTCTGACTCCAACGCTCTTGTTAGGGGCTGGGATTTGCGATTTGAGCCGATCTTTCTGTCATTTGTGGACAACCCCTATGCAGTTTCCGTGATTTTCATGAAAACTGCCATGTTTTTGAGACCATTTGCTCCTGTGCCAGGGGTTCTGGCAGCATCGTTGTTTTGGCTTATTTTGGTTTATTTGCACATGGTTTGAAATTCAAAAGGTTCAAAAGAGTAATGTCTCCCTCTTCCCTCTTCCTCCTGCCACCCAGTGTACCTCCCCAGGGACAGTCACTGTCATCACTTTCTTCTGAATCTGTCCTGCATCTCTTCTTTGTATAAAGGCAAAAGCATGTCTATGTTTTTTCCATGTTTTCATAAATGGCGTCATGCTATGCAGGCTGTTCTGCACTTTGCTGTTTAAAGAATATTTCTGTAGATTGTCCCATATCAGCCCATAAAGAACCCAGTCATATTTTTTGGTACCACTTGTGCAGTGTCTTACTATATGATTTTACTTGAATTTGTCTAACCAGTTCCCTACTGATGGATTGGTTGCCCCAACCTTTTGCTATTTCAACCAGTGCTTTGGTGAACTGTGTACATAGTACCATTTCACCATAAATCTTCGCCATAGCTCTATCAAGAAGACATTATTATTCCACATTTACAAATGAGGAAGTTGAAGTTAAGACACTTTAGGAAAGGCCACTCATCTAGTAAGTGGCAGAGCCCGGATTCTGCTTCCAAACTTTTAGTGTCTCCACTAAAGAGAACTGCTTTCTCAATATAAACTGCTGCTCATATTAAGTCACCAAGCATTTGTTGATTCTGCCAAGTTTGATTCATGCTCTGGAAGGATATGAGGATGGAAAAGACTGTTTCTCTCTCCTTATCTCTCTCTTCCACTAGAGTCTAAGCAGAGACAAAGTTATCCAGGTCAACTACCAAGTGATTAGTGCAAACTCTTTGAGTTTATAAGGATTTAGTAGGGAGACCTCTCTTAAGGCTGGGGCTTTAAGGAAGGCTTCCTGGAGAAGGTGAGGAGGAATTGAGTTTTGAAGTGTTGGACTATTAGACAAAAGGAAGGGCAAGATTAGCTGTATGCTGGAGTTGGTGGTTTTTTTTTTTTAATATTTAATTTATTTATTTGACAGAGAGAGATCACAAGTAGGCAGAGAGGCAGGCAGAGAGAGAGGAGGAAGCAGGCTCCCTGCTGAGCAGAGAGCCAAATGCGGCCTGGAGTTGGTTTTTACTGGCCTATGAGAACTGATTAAAATTTCAGGAATTTTGCAAGACAATAAACACATTAATTACTAAAAATTAAATTATATAAACCTATAATTAAGTGTATGGAAAACAAAGGTAGCAAATAATGAAAACTCATTTCCTCATGACATGACTGCATTTTACTATTTATTATCTGTGCTCTGGAGTTTATGTCTGTTTTATCTATCTGGTGGAAATACTGTACAATTGTGCACATCTCTTCCCACCTCCATACTCAGTGATTTCATGTTGGTAGCTGGAAATCGGCCCCAGCGGCCCAGTGGAAATCAGCAGACACCCCAAGTCAGGTTTTGATTTATGGCTTTGCTGATTGTCTTAAGAAGGCTGTAGAGAAAATGTTTATGATGCCGCTTAAATTTAAAAGTGGGCTAGGTCTGTAGCCATCACGTAGAAAAGAGAAGAAAATTATGGAAATGTTTTTCCAGTATTTAAACCCTATTCATCATAGATTCATCGTGGGAGTTACCTCACTGATGAACAAGCAAAATTTTGATATACATAGCACTAAAGCTAACGGGGGCTTTGGTTGGTAAATATAATTTATACAAGGGAGAGAAGTCGTTTGTCAGTAGATTACAAACCAGACTTAGTAGTATTAAATTTATTTGGAAAAGAGTGGATTGATGTTGAATTGTGACTACAGATTAGCCATGGTTAGAAGAACTCAGCCAAGAGCATTCTGTGAAAATCACTTAGCTAAATGGAACTTTCATTAAGAGTATAGTATGTTTTATTGGTATTTATAAATTGTGTACAGCACACCCTTTATAAGAGTATGACTTATAGGGGAACCTGGTGGCTCAGTTGGTTAAGCGACTGCCATGGCCATGATTGGCCTCAGGTCATGATCCCGGAAACCTGGGATCAGGTCCCACATCGGGCTCCCTCCCACCCCAGGGCACCTGGGTGGCTCAGTGGGTTAAAGCCTCTGCCTTTGGCTCAGGTCATGATCTCAGCGTAATGAGTGCTCCCGAGCACTAAAAATGCTCGGCGGGAAGCCTGCTTCTCCCTCTCTCACTCCCCCTGCTTGTGTTCCCTCTCTGGCTGTGTTTCTCTCTGTCAAATAAATAAAAAATCTTAAAAAAAAAAAAAAAGAGTATGACTTATAGACGCATATACCTTTTCCCAGAGAGCTGATTATTAAACTTAACACGAGGTGAATGTTTGTGCTGTTATTCTGTATTCAGACCCAGAGCAGAGAGTCAAGACTCACTAAATGTAAGTAGAAAGGGAATTATTGGTGGATGTCGAGTGGTTAACAGACTCACTGGTGACAGGGAAGCCTGAAGGAACAGACCTCACACTGAAGGCGATCCCCAAATGACTCCTTGTCTCTGTCCAGACTGGGCAGTTACAGGTGCTGCCACTCCTGCCAAGCTTCCACGAGCACAGTGGAGGGCCTGCGTCCAAAACCAAACCTTACCAAGTGCATCTCGGCGGGGGAAGCTGAATCACTTCCTTAGCTGCCGGGGGGGCTTGGGAGATGTTTGGGAGTATTTGGCTTCTAGCCTGTACCCTCGAAGGGACTGGATAGAGAGGGTCTGACCCAGAGGATGGCGGTGTTGAGGATGAGGCCCTTGCCAGCCATGGGGAATAGTGTGCTAAGTCTGGAGAATCCTGATGGCCATGTGAGGAGAATGGGGAGAGCCTAGCAGAGGGACTGGCAGCAGAGAGCCCTGAAGACCACCTTCAATACTTTGCAATCCCTTCTCCTCCCTAACATCTGCTTCCTCTTTCCTAAAGTGTTGGGGAGATCACTTCCAAAGCCAAGAATGCCACATGTCCTCAGATTTAACTCTGAGGTCTTTTGATATTACATAGCCAGGGAAGATTGGGGGCAGGGGTGGTAAGGGATCAAAGCTCAAGACTTGCTTTAATCAGCATGATGATTACATCTTGACCAGCAGAAAGTTCTTAGTCTGTGTTAGCCTTCATTTCTTTGTCTATAAAGTGGGACCACTTATCTCATAAAGTCTGTAAGAATGAGTCTAGCACAGACTTACTCAGTTCCCGTTCATCCTTGAATTTAGTGGTTCTGAGTGTTGTCACCAGATCAGCATCAATCAGTATCACCTGGGAATGCACTAAAAATGCAGATTCTCAGGTACTCAAGAGCTGTTCAATATCCAAGGCTATGTGTTGTTGTTGTTGTTGTTTTTTAAAAGATTTTATGTATTTATTTGAGAGAGAGAGAGAGAGCACAAGTGAGGTGAGGGTCAGAGGGAGAAGCAGACTCCCCACTGATCAGGGAGCCTGATGTGAGACTCCGGGATCATGACCCGAGCTGACAGCAGCTGTTTAACGACTGAGCCAACCAGGCTCCCCAAAAACCTTCTCAATGAGCCTTCCAGGTGATTCTGATGTGCACTAAAATTGGAGAACTCTGATTTAAGGGAAGAGTTTTTCAGATTGAATAAGCATAAAGAACACTTTAGGGGGGTTCTTAAAAAGGCAAATTTCTGCCTCACCCCAGAACCTCATTCATTAACACTGACAATCTGCATTTGAATAAGCACAGCTGGAGAGTCTAAAGCAGGCACTCTTGAAGTTCTTTCTGAGAAAAATAATACAGATGTCACAGACTGACAGGTGTGTGTGTGTGTGTGTGTGTGTGTGTGTGTGTGTGTGTGTGTGTTGGAGGGGCATCATCCTGGCTAGTAGGTGAGTTGGATTTGTCCTTTAATGTGTTTTATTGAAAACAGATTTAATTGTTATTGTGAAGATTGTAAATAAAATTTCGGATTTCCGGCTTCTTTTGAATATTCAGAAGATCAGGCAACACCAGGTTGTATTGTGATGCAGCCCCCTCTGGCTGGAGTTGAAGAGCACCTGCCCCTTTTACTGGCACTGCTTTTTTTCTCCTATTTTTATTTCCCACCAGGCGGGCTGTTGGAGTATTCATCTAAGGACACTGGGTCGTCTGGGCTCCTGTAGTTCATGGATGAGGCCACGAGAGGGCGATATTAGCAGTGAGTGGCCTGGGTGTCCTGGGGACCCGGGAGAGTTAGGGAAGGCAATTTCCTGCTGGCATAGAAAACATATTTAATATCCACAATGAACTCATTCTGAACAATTTATCATTTGCGGGCACATGGTGGAATTGTTTTCTACACAGATACAGATGGGATTAAAGACCCACAAGAGACTTTCTGAGAGGAAAATGTTCACCTGTGTTCCTCTGGCACTAGGTTCCTTGTTGATAAATGTTGCATGAGTGTTGACTAAACCTCCAAGCCCAACACCTGGGATAGAATAAGGCTTATTAAATGTTTGATCCCTTGTACTTCCTCTTCAACAGTAATCTGTCTTGAACCTTAACTATAACATATCTTACAGTTTCTACTAAAAAAGGGTAAGATTTTCTAAAGATACAAACTAAGAAAAAATTGCATATCTTTCTTTCCTATTAGATTAGGAAACATTAAAAGGATTGTGAAAACTCAGTTTTCAATATAACACAAAGATATAACAGGCTCTGTTATGCACTGCTGGAGAGAGTGAACACTAACATTTCTGGAAGGCAGTTCGGCAATGTGTATCGAAATCAAAAATATACACACCTGAGGGAAACAATCCCAAGGGGATAGTCAAACATGGGTATTATATCAGAATAAACTAGATCATACTGCAACTTCAAGCAATCCTCTAATCTCAGTGGATTAACTGCCAAAGACGCATTCCTTCATCCACTACCTGATCACAGCAGATCAGCAGGAGGACTTGCTTTTCATGGTCCCTTGGGGACCCAGGCCCCTGGAAACTATCTTCACCTATGCTTCCATAGTCAATAGGACAGGGGAAGGGAATGTTGAGAATCAAGCACTGGCTTTTAAAGTTCCCAAATTATCAGAAGTCACTTTGCTAAGGAAAGTGGTCAAAGCAAGTGAGAAGGCCATGTTTGATTCAAAGGAAAAATACAATCCTGCCTTATGCTTGGGGGGAAACTTGAGTGTTTGTGAATTGTCTCAATGACTACTCTAGGCATTAAGATACGTGTGCAAGATTATCAATTAAAGTTGCTGTCATAGAAATCCAACTGCGGTGGCTTAGTGAATAGTAATTTTGTCTTGCAGTAGAGCATCTAGAATTAAGCAAATCTAGGGTAGAAAGCTATTAGAGAAAGGCTTCAAGACCCCATTCCCTTCTTGCTTCTCCCCTCATCATCCACAGTTTATAGCTTTAATCCTAGGGGTCAAAACATGACAGTCCACCTCCAGCCATCACATCTGAGTTTCAGGCAGAGGTAAAGGGGAAGGACAACTATAAGTTTCCTGGGAGTTTTATCCAATATCTTCCATTTATATGTCTTTATCAGGAATTGGGTCACTGCCATCCCCACTGTAGGAGGATTTGGGAAGGTGGTGAGTTTTATAAATGGGGTTTTGTTGTCCTGAACAAAATCAGAGTTATATATAACACTGACAAATTAGAAACAACTGAATATTAATCTTCAAAAGTATTTTTTGAGGGGCGCCTGGGTGGCTCAGTTGGTTGGGCGGCTGCCTTCGGCTCAGGTCATGATCCCAGAGTCCTGGGATGGAGACCTGCATTGGGCTCCCTGCTCAGTGGGAAGCCTGCTTTTCCCTCTCTCACTCCCCCTGCTTGTGTTCCCTCTCTGGCTGTGTTTCTCTCTGTCAAATAAATAAATAAAATATTTTTAAAAATATTTTTTTTGAAGTGTAATGTGTATGCATAAAGAATTCAGCTCTAAACTTTACAGCTTAGTGATTTGTTACATAGGTATACACCTGTGTAGGTGTCACCCAAATCAAGGAAGAGATCATTTTTAGCACCCCAGAAGGCTCCTTTGTACCCTTTCCCAGACAAACCTCCCCCACCAAAGAGAGCCATTCTTCTGACTTTGTCAGAAGATTGCTTTCCCCTGTTCTTGCACTTCATATAAATGGAATCATACGATATGTGCTCTTTGTGTCTGACTTCTTTTGATCAACCATTTCTTATTTTAAATCACATGTAAGTTATGGCATACATAGAATAATGTGCAATCACTAAAAACAATGTAGAACCATGTTACTTGGAATAAAATGATATCCTTAATGTATTCTTGAATTTTATTTTTTATTTTTATATTTATTTTTTTGAGTTTTATTTTTTATTTTAAAAAGATTTTATTTATCAGAGAGAGAGAGAGAGAGAGAGAGAGAGCATGAACAAGGGGAGAGGAGGAGGGAGAAGCAAACTCCCCACTGAGCAAGGAGCCCAATACTGGGACTCAATCCCAGGACCTTGGGATCATTACTTGAGCTGAAGGCAGACCCTTAACCAGCTAAGCCACCCAGACATCCCTGTATTGAGGGTTTTTTTTTAAAAGGTCAGAATAATCTGTTTTACATAAAAGAACTCACTTATGAAAAATTGTCTATGTCTATGTTATATGTTTACAGAGAAAAGTTTGAACAAATAGTCACCAAAATTCTACCCCTTGTTATTTCTGGGTGTTAGGATAAAATAGTTTTAACTTTCTTTATGTCCTTTGTTTGGTTTGAATATTTTTTAAATTTTTAATTTTGGAATGTTTTTAAATTTATAGAAAAGTTGTAAGAACAGTAAACTGTATAACCTTGATCCAGATTCACTGTTTATTGACATTTTGCCACATCTGCTTCTCTTTATATATTTCCCTGCCTGAATTATTTAAAAGTTAAATATCATTCATTATACTCACGTACCCCTATATACTTGTGACTTTTTTTCTAAAGTCAGAAATTAACTGCAGAATAATTATTCAAATCAGGACATTTAACATTGTTATAACATAATCTTCAGTCCATATAGTCAATTTCACCAGCTGTCACAGTAACACTGTCTAGGGTGATTGTTTTCCCCCAATGCCAACATTTATTTAGTTCTCATCCCTATTTAGCTGTTTGAGCTTATGACAAATAGATAACATTTGTGTTTTTTTAAAAAAGCAGCCTGAAAACACTTGGATGAAGCCAAATAAACTGGGGTAAGATGCAGCCGAGCGTATACTCAAAGCCTGGCCTGCCCGGAGCCTCAGGGGTTAGCCCTTTGTTTCTGTCCCTTGATCTTTCCAGGGCAGCTGTGAAGTGCTACGTCTGATAGACCTTGGAACCTCGCCTTTCTACTACAAGTGGATCTGGCAGCATCTGGAGCTGATAGACGACAGACCTCTGAAGACCCACGTCAATGGTAACTGCCAGCCGCGCACGGCAGGGGGCGCCTGGGCCCTTCTGCTTCCAGTTCCACAGAATCTTAGACTTCCTGAGCTAGAAAGGCCCGGCAGGGTGTCTAGTTTGATCCCCTCTTTTCCCAGCTGTGGTAACATGGCCTACGTGGCCCCACCGGGGAAGGCTCCTGCCCACCCTCCGACTTGTCCTTTTTAGGCTTTCCCTTTATGTCAGGTGGCCCTGGGGAGAGGGGTGGAAAGGAGCCTGGAGCTTGACAGAGCTGGGTTTGAATCTCACTGGTTAGCTGGATGACTCCCTTGAGTACTTAAAGCCTCTGGGTCTGGTTCGTGGTAGTGTAGTGGCTAGGAGCACAGGCCCAGGAGCCAAACTGCTTGTGTTTGAATCCGGAGTCCCTCTCTTACTAGCTGTGTGATAACGGGCAAGTGTTAGTGTCCCCGTGCCATCAGTTCCCTCAGGTGGTTCCTACCTCATGGACTTGTTATGAAATGAAGCAAATGAACATCTAAAGCTCTTAGAACACTACCAGCATACATGAGTCTATAGTAAACATATGTCGTCTTATCCCACAGCTTACAAGGGAGGCCGAATCAGCCTACGTGTGTGCAGGGCCTGTACTCAGTTGCACAGGAAATATCCCTTCTCTTTTCATGTCAATTCTTTTTTCTCTTTTTCTGCTGCCAATCCACCAGAAAAAAAGCTGCATCCCATAACATTTTTTTAGTCAATTTTTTCCTTCATTGTGGCAAGATACACATAGCATAAAATTTATTGTCTTAACCATTTTTAAATATACAGTTCAGTTGTATTAAATATATTCATAACATTGGACAGCCATCAACACTATCCATTTCCTAACCTTTTTCATTTTATAAAATAGAAACTGTCTATCTTTATGATTTTGACGACTCTACCTCATATAATTGGAAGCACACAGTATTTGTCTTTTTGTGATTGGCTTATTTCGCTTTGCATAATGTCCTCAAGGTTCACCATATTGTAGCATGTGTCAGGATTTCCTTCCTTTTGAAACACAGCAAGAGAGGGAATACAAGCAGAGGGACTGAGAGAGGGAGAATCAGGCTTCCTGCTGAGCAGGGAGCCCGATGGCAGGGCTCGATCCCGGGTCTCTGGGATCATGACCTGAGCCGAAGGCAGTCACTCAACCAACTGAGCCACCCAGGCACCCTTGTTTTTAATTTTTTTTTAAGGGAACTGACATACCATTTTCCATAGAGGCTGTCCCATTTTACATTCTCACCAACGGTGCGCAGGGGTCCAAGTCTTTCCACATCCTCGCCAGTGCTGGTTATGTTTGTTTGTTTGGTTTTTAAACATCACTTCATCCTAATGGTTAGGAGGTGGCATCTTATTGCAGTTTTGATTTGTATTTCCCTAGTGGTTAGTGATGTTGAGCATCCTTCTGTGTGCTTATTGGCCATTCACATATCCTTTGGGAAAATGTCTATGCAAGTTCTTTGACCATTTTAAAATCTGGTTGTCTGTTTTTTTGTTAAGTTTTAGGAATTTTCGAGGCACCTGGATGACTGGCCATTAAGCATCTGCCTTCAGCTTAGGTCATGATCCCGGAGTCCCAGGTTCCAGCCCTGCATCGGGCTCTCTGCTCGACGGGAAGCCTGCTTCTCCCTCTCTCACTCCCCCTGCTTGTGTTCCCTCTCTAGCTGTGTTTCTCTCTGTCAAATAAATGGATAAAATCTTTTTTTAAAGATTTTATTTATTTATGTGACACAGAGAGAGAGAGAGAGATCACAGGCAGGCAGAGAGGCAGGCAGAGAGAGAGAGGAGGAAGCAGGCTCCCTGGAGAGCAGAGAGCCCAATGCGGGCCTCAATCTGAGGACGCTGAGATCATGACCTGAGCCAAAGGCACTGAGCCACCCAGGTGCCCTAAAATATTTTTTTAAAGATTTTATTTATTTATTTGACACACACA